>CM030359.1:188115324-188377271 GCA_017893485.1 Hemerocallis citrina | reverse complement strand
AGAAGGTAGATGGGCAAATCTATTAATTTTGACAGGAGGGTAAAAATGTCAACACAGTATAAAAGGAGTACAAAAAATGGTATACTGGTATAACAACTGTGTATTGGGTTTTAAAATAATACGTAAGTTTGCAGCTGGTGTTTATAGGCATATTTAAAAGTTGGTGGGTTCAAAAATAATTCATGTTCTAAATTTGGGCTTAGAGATTATGTTCCCTAGAATAAAATGATTTTTACTAAAAGAAAAAGGGTAAATAGCGCGAGATCTTTATACTTTCCAATTAAATCGTGTAATTCCACTTTTGGTTCGAGCATCTGTAGTCATTTAGAGCTATATTTTGCATATTTGGTATATAGACAATAGAAAATGGAGCTTCCTCTGTAGGCGTTTTAGCTAAATTTTGGCTTTTTGTTTATTTAATTGGACGGACAAAAAATTATGTATTGTTCCCAACAAATATTTTGCTATAATCTTCTGAAACGGTGAATCATACATTGTCCTTAACTTTTTTATTAAATTTTGTAATGAAAAAAAATAACAGACGGGAAATAATTTACCGCCTGTCCATTTAAAAAAAAAAATTTAAATGAAGAATCCCATCCTTCAAATTTTTTGATTTTTTTTTTGTAAGTGTGGGACGGTGTATAATGGTTCGTCCGATGTGACAGCATTTTTTTCTTTTTTTGGGAATTATTTTTGGGAATCATGTCCTTTTTGGGAATTATTTTAACCATTTTTTTTTAAATACAGAGGACGGTAAATAATTTACCGTCCCAAACATTTTTTTCAAACAAAATTTCGGACAAAAAATTATTTCCCGCCCAGTATTTTTTTTATAAAAATTTTCTGGGACAATAAATAATTTACCGTCCATATTTTTTTATTAATAAAAATATGTTTCAGACGTTAAATCAAATACCGTCTAATCAAAAGACGGAAAATAATGTTTCGTCGAGCTATTTTATCTATTTAGCCAAATCGTCTGCCAAATATAGCTGGGAACTATTCACCAAAAGCAAAAATTTGGCAAAATAGCCAACGACTACAGTACGTTTCGAACCAAAATTTTCAATTTTTGGCTAAATAGCCAACGACTACAGATGCTCTTAGCGCACAAAATTCTCCAAAGCTGACAGTGTTAGATTTTTGTTAGGCTATGAGTCACATACTTTAAATATGCTCCCTTATGTTTTTCCGATTAAAATTGTTCTCAAATCTCTCTGCTTCTCCATGCTAAGACATGGTGTGCTCTTTGTCTATCTCTCTGCGTCTTTCTACTACTCTTCAAATTAAGCTCACATCCAAACCTACATCCTTCTATAACACCCCAATATCCCAATATTTTGAGGAGCTGTTATATAATATGAAGAAGTTGGAAGGATTATTATTATTATTATTATTGTTGTTGTTGTATAAAATGTGGAATATAACCACTCTGTTTCATTAATAAAAAAATAATCAAATAAACTCAGAGTACTTGGTTCAGTTACAAAAAACTACAGCACAGAAAATAAAACATAGTACATCCACAGTCTATAGGAGTGTGTGGCAGATACAACAAAATCCAAATATATGAGAGCATAAAAACGAGAACAACAAGGTAAAAGAGGTCTCTTCAACAATGCCGTGGAGGGTGAGCAACCAAATGACGATCCGTATCAATCCAAAGTGGGCACAATCATCACCTCCCCATCGTTATACTCCTAGTGGAAGGACTACTATTACCATTGTTGTTTTAGGAGGGACTCAACTACAACATTCTTTATATTTTATGTATAATAGGTGGTTTGTGGACTGAGGTGCAAATTTTTGCCTAGATGAGCGAGTTAGGTATGCCGACTCTTAGGAAATGTTACAGCAAGGTTTTAGATTTTTGTGTGGGTCACATGGTAAGTTAAGGAAGAGAGGGGTATAATCATACAAGTTATAAAGCACCGAATTCCATCAAAACTCCAAAGTTAAGCGAGCTTAGGCGAGAGTAGTACTTGGATGTGTGACCTCTTGGGAAGTCCTCGTGTTGTACCTCTAGTTCTAAAGCATTGGATCCCATCAGAACTTCAAAGTTAAGCAAGCTTGGGCGAGAGTAGGAGTAAGATGGGTGACCTCCTGGGAAGTATTCGTGTTGTCCCTATCTTTTATACTAGTATTTAGTGTGTGTGTGTGTGTGTGTGTGTGTGTGTGTGTGTGTGTGTGTGTGTAAAAGGTAGGGTTTCCCTACATTTTCTTGATTTAAAATGAAAAACCAAAGTAGTTGGCCTAGTGGTTAAATGCATAGGCTTACTAAGGAGAACCAAAGAGAGGAGAACATCAGCTTGCTACAGTCCCTATAAACCACTTTCCCTGCTGATGGAAGGAGACTTTGCTACTTGGAAGCTTACAACTTCACGGTAAAGTCCACCTACAACTTCTTCATCAATGGTGAACTGTCCTCTCCATTCTTCAAGGCCACTTGAAAGACTATGGTGCCACTCAAATGCAAGTGCTTCATATGGATGTTGAGTTGGAATAGATTTAATTAGCACTATCACATTTACCCGATACCCGGATCCGACCCGGACCCGACCCGGATCCGGGTTTGGATCGGAACCGACCCGATCAATTCGGGTCCGGGTCCGGGTCCTGGTCCGGGTCTTAAAATAAGATCGATGCACTTTCAGGTCCGGGTCTGTGTCCGCTCAAAATAGAACCGACCCGGATCCAGAACCGGACACGGACCCGTTAAAAAATACCCCCAAACATATAGAATTTGAATAATAGTGTTATAGGAATATACATATAAAAGTAATTGTTGAAGATAGATATGTAAATATAATATTAATTCATGCACTTAAGTGCAAACATTGTTAGAATCGTAGGTATCGGGAGCAAAAATACTTAAGTGCAAATATTTATTCTCTACTACCGGACCCAACGGGTAATTTTTTTTAACTAGGACCCGTACCCGGTTCTTGCAAGTCTGGGTCCGGGTCCGGGTCCAATTTTTAGACCCGTGAGGTACCGGGTCTGGGTCCAGGTCCGGGTAGTGGAGGACCCGAGCCGATAGGACCCGATACCAGCTCTAGATTGAATACCTAAGACTTGCTTGCAAGAAAGGGTTGGGAAGGACTCTTCTTACAACTTATGTGCCTCTACTTAGGAAATGCATATCATATCTTCTTTGCATGTCCATTAGCACTGGAAGTGTGGTCATATTTTCAAAATCATTTCAACATATCCACACTGCCACCTTCACTGCATGAGGGTTTCTACTCATGGTGTTTTGCACCCACCTACCCACACTTAGCTCTGGTCTGGTGTTTATGAACTATTGCAGTGTGTTGGAGTATTTGGTTGGAAAGAAATACTAGAACTTTTTATGCTAAGATTAATGCACCATCTGTAGTTATATGAGTTGTAATATTCTAGTTTTCTCTTTGGTTTATTACGTCACAAAGAAGCTTACAACTTCAGGCTACTTCACGGTGAAGTCCACCTACAACTTCTTCATCAATGGCGGACTGTCCTCTCCATTCTTCAAGGCCACTTGAAAGAATATGGTGCCACTCAAATGCAAGTGCTTCATATGGATGTTGAGTTGGAATAAATTGAATACCAAAGACTTGCTTGCAGGAAAGAGTTGAGAAGGGGACTCTTCTTGTAACTTCTGTGCCTCTACTCAGGAAAATGCATATCATATCTTCTGTGCATGTCCATTAGCACTGGAAGTGTGGTTATATTTTCAAAATCATTTCCACATCTCCACATTGTCACCTTCACTGCATGAGGGTTTCCACTCAAGGTGTTTTGCACCCACCCACCCACACATAGCTTAGGTCTTATGTTTATGCACTATTACAGTGTGTTGGAGTATTTGGTTGGAAAGAAATACTAGATTTTTTCATGCTAAGATTAATGCTCCATCTGTAGTTATACGAGACATAATATTCTGGTTTTCACTTTGGTTTATTACGGCACAACCAAATAGGAAAAAGGTCAAGATGGAACATGGGCTACAACTGAGTGGAGCTAAAGCTGATGCAAGGAATGAGGAGTCTGACTACACAAACAAATGGAAGAAGGGTGAGAGACGAGTACAATAAAATGACACATCTAAAATGTACACAAGGAACTTCTTGTAGACTTACTCGGCCAACAAAAAAATCCACCCTAGGACCGGTGTAGTTGGTAGCCATTCTTATGATCCCGAATTTGTTCGTCGGGAAATGGCCCGACTAGTAATCAAGAAAGGGTTACCATTTTCCTATTCCGAGAGTAGGGACCTAGAAACTTTTAATCAAACCGCATTAAACCCCCATTTTAAAAGAATCCCTAGGAATACTTGCAAATTGGATTATTTTAAAATGTACAATGAAATGAGAGAAGCTTTGATTTTCATTTTTATGGAGTTTAACTTGTAGAGTTTCTTTAACTTCCAATTGTTGGACGGGTTGCAACAAAATTTCAATGATGGGAATAACTTGTCATTGGATCAACAGTGATTGGATTATTCAAAAAAAGATCATATCACTTGCCGCGTTGCCCTATCCCCATAGTGGTATTGAAATTGCAAATCGTATTTTAGAAATTTGTGATATTTTTCATATTTGTGATAAATTTATGTGTATAAGTTTTGATAATGCATCTAACAACAATGCATCAATTAGTATATTAAACACCGCATTAAACCCTCCATCTGACAATATTTTTCATGTTAGATGTGCATGTCATATTTTAAATTTATGTGTTCAAGATGCATTAAAAATGGCCGAACCATATATAGTTAAAATTAGAAATTGTGTACATTTTATTGTATTAAGTGGCCCTATATTTCAAGAATGGAAAGCTTGGTGTAGGCTTAAAAATGTACACCTCATTCTTGGTGACAATAGGGAAGAACTTCGTAAGGAAGCACTCAGAAATAGCGGCCCAGGGGATGGGTCGGCCAAAACGTTCAGCCTCAGTCTGCCACCAAATGTGGGCAAGGTCAACAAGCTGGATGCTCACAACATCCACACGATCTACATCTGCAATACGTGCTGCGGTCAACAACTGATCAGTCCTAATAAGCCATTGCTCTGCTACAAGTGGACCTTCAGTACCCGAGAACTTTTCGGGTGAAGCCTCATGAAATCTGTTACATTACCAGGCCTCGGTGGCAGCACGACGGGCAGCCACAACGGGTCTCTATTGGTAGTTTCATAAGACATTCTCAACTGCTCATTATGTTCCCATTGCATCCGTATCACCAGTTCATTGTGCTCACATTGCATTTGCATCAACTGTGCAACAGTGGGCGCATCAGACTGATCATCCTCAGCACGGAAAGAAGAAACACATTTTCTAGCCATTGTCTGCAATAGAAGTCAAATGGTTGGGGTCCAGATCATAAGTTGGATATCAATTGTTCATGTGATCACTGTATTACCCATACGGTTGAGTCAAACCGATAAAATTCCAAATCTGATTAATATATCAATCAAAGCCAAACTTCCTTTCGTTAGTCACGTTTTACTGATATATTATCCAAACCCAGGCTCTGATACCACTAAAAACTTATCATGCCACGCTTCCCAAAAATATGGAATACGAGCACGTAACATTGGCCCAGCGAATGACTAATGTCACCCATAAGCTGTTTATTCGATTAACTCAATAATATAATCAATACAGAACAAATGCGCAAACAATAATAATAATCTCATGAACAATAAAAATATCCAAATACAATAATAATAATCCAATGTCTGGAAACAATAATAAAATCCGGGACGTAAGCCCAAAACAATAATAATCCAATCCAAAATAATAACAAGTCTCAATACATTAATTTTATTAAAGCAATAAGCAATTAGAAAGCAGTAGTCTTCAGAATGTTTGTTCTCCAATTCTAGCAGGCAATTCTCCTTCATTACCTGTATACACTTCATCTAAAAAGAGGAGAAAAATTGTCTTTAGAGCAATTCATGGACAGCAAGTAGAGAAAGCAGGGAACAATGGAATAACGGTATAACAATGAATCAATAGATCAATAGGAATCAATAATACGACACGGTAGTAATAATCAATAACATGGTAATCAACGCAACGACGTAAAAAAGATTCAATATTTGGTAACGGTAATCAACAGTTAATATCAATAACACTTAGAAAATATTGGATACAAATATGAACAAGAACAATATGCAATGTCGGTGATGTGTCAATCCTTATGTCTATTAATCATTTTAATCCTAACTAATGCATGTACTACTGCATCCCATACTACAGGTTCGATGCATACAATCAATTTCATTTAGACTCAAGTGGTGCACTCGGTAGATTATGTACTTGGCAACGGTAAACACTATTCACCTTTCGGTGTACGATACGGTCATCGGCAACGATACGGTACACGATAAATTGGGATTACGGCCATAATCCACAACCACACGATAAAACGGTAGCCACAACGGTAATTAGGGAAACACGGGCTCCCCCTTCAAGTACAGTTTCTACTTTGTTCACTACTTAAATCATCCTTTAAACCCCATTTTATTAATTATTTATCAATGCAACAATATATTATGCAATCAATGGACATTTCGGTGAACGATAGTATCAATAGAAGACTATAGGATGATAGCATGGATAGGACGGTTAGAATACTGACAATAACTCATTGGGGATATGCAATGTAATATACATTCAATAATTCATGCAATAGTACAACACATGAATAATTAATCTATTAAAAAGTAGAATCTAAAATTCTGGACAACAAGCACAGTTTGTACAAAAATGCAGTTTCCCGCTGACCCAGAAATCGAAAGTTGAATCCGTCAGAAATTATGTAAACTAGACTTCTACAAGGTTCCAACGCATATTTAAAGTTCAAAATCTGACAAAAGTAGTAGGTCAAACACATGGTTCTTTACAGGTTTCATATACAGGCAGAATATCGACATCATGTTATTTTAATTTTAGAATCAGCAAAACTCATTATTAAATTCATTAAAAATACTTACTAGGTTCCCAAACATGTAAATTAATAATCTGGAAATTTTAAGAGCAAAATTCTATCATTTGCTCAACCTTTTTACTATTTAAACATGGAAAATATAAGAATCTGAAAATCTGAAAGTCGAAACACAGCTGTAGTAAAACAGGCATAACTTTTGCTAGAAATTACTGAATCCAAAAATTCAGGATGTTCTGGAAAATAGAAATATGAGGCTAAAACTCTTGTTCAGAAAGTAATTAAATATAAGATCATTTACTGGGTTAAAAATAGCAGACAAATTCTAGGCAGCAAGCAAGATACAGTTTTTAGGGTATTTTTCATGAAAATAAATTAATTAAATATGATGGATATCGATTCTTTAGTCAATAATTTGTATTATCAGCATGATGAGTGTCAAAACATGATAAATAAAATTATAACACCCACATATACAAATCTATTGTTCAATCAACCATCAAACGATTAAACAACATACAACCTAGTAATTGTCTCTACAATAATTTATTTGTGTCGTGACTATATGTGTAACTCTATTTTCCATACTATATGATGTATGCAAGATTCAATATTTTTGGAGTCAAATTGGCACGATGTCAAGAGTATTAGGGTTAGCTCGTAAACCCTCAATAAACCCAACGAAAGAGATAAACAATGTATAATACGATGAACAAAGGATCTACTTGCAAGAGTTTCAACAAAATTTGAATTTGATACAGTTAACAATTCAAGAGGACGGTGACTTGCCTTATAATCGGTGAATTTGAATACCAAGAATAATGGGATAAGGATCCCGAAGCAACGAACTCACGAACTAGCACAATCCCCAACAGCACGTGCAATATACGTGCAATAATCAACACAGCAACAAAGAGACAAGCAGCAATAGCACAAAGAACGGCAACAACCACAGTGGTGGCAAGGCCAGTGGCGGCGGCGCTGGTGACCAGGGGCGATGACGTCGACGGTCGAGGTCGACGCATGGCGGGTGGCGCTGGTGGCTGCCGTCGACGATCGAACAGGGAGGAAGTCGGGAGGGGGTTCTATTGGGTTCTAGCACTGTCGACGAAGCAGGGAAGGAGGAGACAGATGGGGGTTCGAGGTAGCACTAGGAGAGCGGTGCCGGAGGGTCGACGGCCAGGGGAAGGTTGCCAGAAGGTGGGGATTTGTCGGTAAAGACGACGGAAAGGGGACAGTGGGGTTTTGGCGGGAAAAATTCAGCGGAAGAGAGAGAAACAGAGAGGAGAGAAAAAAGAGAGAGAATAGATGGCCGGGGTTTTGAAAATTTGTGCAAATTTTATGATTTGCATTAGGTTTGTATTTAGAGGGTACAATTAGGGTATTGGGTTAGTAGTTTAGGGTACAATAATAGCGATTTTGGGTCAAGAACAAATCAAATTTGGTTTTAGGGTTCAATTAAGAGGTAGATCAAAATTGATAGGGTTCAAATCAAAATACCCACAATTAAATAAGAGAACAATAGGATCAATAAGAATAGCCCGATCAAAAGAACGAAGAATTTCATGAACAAGTCTTAATTAAAATAATAATCAAGAAAGAAACAGTGTATTTATTCAATTGCAAATAAAAATATTACAAAAGGGGAAAAATTGAAAAATACAAAAATGGTAGTTACAGTATTCCTGCCATTAGGGGGAGACACGAAAATTCCAGAAGAACACATTGTTTTTGCAAAACAATTTGTTCTAGTAGAACGGCAAGAATTAACGTGGAATACTTTAGTCTGTCTCATCAAGATACTCGTACTTCACAATGTGAGAATGAAGTACAGAAAATATTACACTTACAAGAAATTGCAAATAGATTACCTGATGCATTTATTGATGCAGTGAAAGTGACGAAGTCACACTTGCTAGCTATGAATGCACCTACCAGAGTTATTGTCCATGTAGAACAAAACTCAAATATGGCAGCAAATGAATCTGCAGCAAGCCAGAAGCGTGACAGATCTATAGGTTCAAAATACTCTTCTCTTCGGAAAAGGAGAAATCAGAATACATGCACAAATATCACTCCTGAAGAAGTTAGCCATTTCACTCGAGAATAGGTTATTCAAAAATTCAATCTCTAAAACTCCATAAGAAGTTATTGTCTTGGAAAAGACATAAGTCCCTGAAGAGACTTTGGAAGTCCCCGAAGAGACAAATATACCTAATAATAAAGAGATCTCTGTACTTTACACTAATTTAAGAGAGATGCGGGACACAAAAGATACAATCGTCAATGACATATTTACATATGATGTAGCCACACAAGTATCAAAGGGAAATGATAATGATGATACCAAACCACGGCTACAAATGAATGTCGACAAAGAGCAGATTGGCCAAAATGGAAGGCAAAATTAGAGTCTCTCAATAAACATGATATATTTGGGCCTATAATACTAACCCCAAAGGATGTTAATCATGTTAGTTACAAATGGGCGTTTGTAAGAAAAAGAAATGAAAGTAATGAAATTACTAGATATAAAGCATGACTTGTGGCGCAAGGTTTCTCGCAGAAACCTGTGATTGATTATGAAGAAACATACTCCCCCCTCATGGATGCAATAACTTTCAAATATCTGATAAATTTAGCCATTTATGAAAATTTGGATATGAGACTCATGGATGTTGTAACTGCTTATTTATATGGGGACTTACACATATTTATATGAAAATCTCAGAAGGATTTACTTTACCTGAAGTAAAGTCAAAGAGTACGTATTCAATTCATTTAAGACATTCATTGTACGGCCTGAAGCAATCTGGAAGAATGTGGTACAATTGTCTTAGTGAATATTTGTCTAAAGAAGGATATATAAACAATCCAATTTGCCCATGCATTTTTATAATTAAAATTTTTAATGGATTTGCAATAGTAGCAGTTTAGGTGGATGATATAAATTTAACCTAGACTCAAAAATAGCTCGAGAAAATTGCTGACGACATGAAGAAGGAATTCGAAATGAAAGATCTTGGGAAAATAGAATTTTGTCTCGGCCTGCAGATCGAAAGCAATTCTAGTGGGATATTAGTCCATCAGTCCAATTATACCGATAAGGTTTTAAAAAGGTTTGTTCTTAACTTCTTACGGACAAGACACACCCACTAAGTACCCCCATGGTAGTCCGATCATTGGACATAAAGAACGATCCATACCGCCCTAAAGATGAAAATGAAAAAGTATTAAGACCTGAAGTACCATACTTAAATGCTATTGGTGTTCTACTATACTTGGCACAATTCACTAGACCATATATTTCTTTTTCTGTGAATTTGCTTGCTAGATATAGCTCTGCACCAACTCAAAGGCACTGGACTAGTATCACACATATTTTAATATACCTACATGGAATTATTGACTTAGGTTTATATTATTCGTATAATACTAAAAGTTCCAAGCTTGTAGGTTATGCAGATTTAGGATATCTCTCTGATCCTCATAAGGGCTGATCTCAAATATGTTATGCATTTCTTAGTGGTAATACTGCTATTTCTTGGCATTCTACTAAGAAAACTTTAGTAGCTACTTCATCAAACCACTCTGAAATTTTAGCTCTTCATAAAGCTAACCATGAATGTGTTTGGTTGAGATCTTTAATTCACCACACTACAACATATAGGTTTTTCTGCAACGGATTTATTACGGATTTTAAGCATTAATGCTGTTGAAAGTGATCAATAACTGCTGTCTTTTATTAATTTTAAAATTTATTTTTACCTATGACAACGTTTATTAAAAATTTTACTTTTACAGCATTTTAGAAACCCCATTATATCCTAAAAATATGGATAGATAGAGGTAAAAAAGAAAATTCTATATGAGAGATCCAAAACCATCTCAAATTCTCCAATTCCTCCCCTGATTCCAAATCCAAATACTCAATCCTCCACAAATCCTAGAACAAATCCAAATCCCCAATTCGTGCCATTGACCTCCCCTGCACCGTCGACCCCTGCCTGTCGACCTCCCCCATGCGCAGGCGCTCGCCCTGCGCCGCCGACCTATGCAATAAATAAAATTGTGCCCTTTATATACACGCCTATATTTTTTTTTATATTGATAAAATATGATACAACGGGGGGGGGGGGGGGGGGCACAAAACCAATAGTTTGAAATTAAAGTGAAATTAATAAAGTATATGTTAGATATTATTATAGTCCCATATTGGTTGTAGAGTTGTTTTGATATTTGTTCTCCACCTATATATAGGTGGTATTGTACTTGGTTGAACTCAATTCAATAATCAGTATTGTTTTCATCTCTCTGATTTATCTTAACATGGTATCAGAGCCAATTATCCAAATTTTTCCTTCTTAAATATCCTCATAAAAAATTCTCAAATTCCAACAGCCAAGTTATACAAATTTCTTCCCAAAACCCTAGATCTCAAAAAATAAGAAAAAAACCCTCATCTTCAACCTCCCATCCACTGTCGTCGAAACCCTCAGCCCCGTCCACTGTCGTCGAAACTTCAGCCGTCGTCGAAAACTTCATCTTCAAGCTACCCCCTCTTGATCCCTCAACCGCTGTTCATGACTCCATGGAATCCATGATGCTTTGCTCATAGCTGGATCTATCCACCGCTGCCACACCACCGCCACAGATCCCGACTCCCAAACTTAACTGCCTCTCCAGTCTCCACCTCCAAGCCGCTCCAAATCTCGACCTCTCCAGTCTCCACTGCTCTCAACCTCCTCACGCCATCCTGCTGCCTCCTTTCGACCTCTCCCACATCGCCAACCTCTGCCCTCTAGTCGAACCCTAGTTGCCTCTCTCTTCTTCCCTTTTTCTTTACTGTTTTCAAAAAAAAATAAATAAAAAAAAGAAAATCAAAATACACACACACACACACACACACACACACACACACACACACACACACACACACACACATATATATATACAGGTACTACTACTTGATGACATATCAATCTCTCCCACATATTTCCACCTCCACTGACTTTCCCGATGCAACCGCCTCTCGTTCCTCCTCTAGATTCAAACAGCAGTAGTGCCACTTTCAGTCTACCTCCGGCCTCCTACCATCTCCTTACATCATCCCTCACCCTACCCCACCTCTACTTCTGCCACCGGTAGCACCGCCCTAGTCCCTATCCCGATCCAGACACCAGTAGCATCTCCCTCCACATTGTACTCTCAGTCACAGCAGCGCTAGTCTTATTTCTCCTCGCAGTGCTTCTTCCCTCATATCCTCGGTCATGCCCGTCATTCCGGCCTTGCCATTTCCTGCTGATTGGGCTAATCTTCAGCAACGCCTTACTCAGCTGGAACTACAGCTCATGGGTCAGTCTATCAATGCTGGCTCCTTTGCTCTTGCACTTTCTGCCACTCCCGGTATGAATTCGTTCTGGATTTTAGATTCTGGTATATCAAATCATCTCACTAGTAATCAGACACTGTTCACCACCTGCACAACACTTTCCTCTCACTCTCCATCTCTACACACAGCTGATGGCTCACCACTTCTTCTTACACACTCTGGGACAATTGACTCTCCCACTCTCTCATTACCATATGTTCTCTATGCTCCTCATTTATCAATAAAACTTATTTTGTCATCACTTTTGACTCTTTAGGTTGTTCTATTTCTGATTCCTCCACCGGTGAGGAGTTTGGGCGTGCTAGTCGTCAGGATCGTCTATATTATCTAGATTTTCTTCGTACACATCACTCTCCTTCTAGTTTTGCCGGTACTGTTTCCTCTGATGCTGATTTGTGGCACAGAAGTTTAGGTCATATTAGCGCATCACGACTCCAGACTATAGCTCGCAGTGGTGCCCTTGGTTCTCTCACTTTTAAACATTTATCTGATTGTCAGGATTGTCATTTGGCCAAACACATTGCCCTACCTTTTAGTCACAAAAGAACTTCTGAAACCATTCACCCTTTTCAACTTGTTCATTCTGACATATGGGGACCCTCTCTCGTACCTTCGTGGAAAGGCTATCTCTGTTATGTTGCCTTCATCGATGACTTCACTAGACATACATGGATTTTTCTTATGCGTCAGCGATCTGAGATACCTGATATTTACCGGTTCTTTAAAACTATGATTCGCACTCAGTTCGGTGTGCGCATTAAGAATTTTCGATCGGACAGTGCACGTGAGTACACTTCCACCACTATGAGATCGATGCTTCAGTCTCACGGCACCCTTTTTCAGCAATCATGCCCTCACACACATGAGCAGAATGGTGTAGCTGAATGCAAGCATCGTCACATCCTTGAGACGGCTCGCGCTCTTTTACTCTCCTCTTCCGCTCCTCGTTCTTTCTGGGCTGAAGCCATCATGACCTCTGTTAGTCTCATCAACATTACTCCCTCGTCTGCCTTAGCTGATACGACGCATTATGAGGCTCTTTATCATTCACCTCCTGACTACAGTATGCTCCGTACCTTTGGGTGCACTTGTTACGTACTTCTCCCTCCTACTGAGCACACGAAGCTCTTCGCTCGTGCTGCTAAGTGCGTTCACCTAGGTCTCAGTCCCGAATACAAAGGTTATCGTTGTTTTGATCCATCAGCGGGTCGTGTCCGCATTTCTCGACATGTAACCTTCGTGGAAGACTCCACTTACTACCTGACTTCCCCCGAGGATACTAGATTTTTCGATTCTCCGGTTGTTGCTAGCCGCCCGACTTCATCTTCCCGCATTCCATTTGATCCCACTCTACTGGATCCATTCCCATCTCCTGCCGTCCTTACACCTGTTGTTCCCCCTACTAAAACACCACCTGCATCCCTACAGCAGCCAGCACCCACCCCACCTACTTACCCACCGACACATGCACCTACTCCACCGTCCTCCCCTCACACCCTGTCAGTCCACCACCTCTTCGTCAGTCTTCCCGTTCCACTTCTGGTATTCCTCCAGTATGTTATACACCTGATGCTACTGGTCCTTCAAACTAGTTTGGTTTTGCCATCCTAGCTTCCTACTCACCACAGTTTCATACATATCTCATTGCTATACACTCTACACGTGAGCCCAGAACCTATCAAGACGCAATTCAATATCCTGAATAGAGGAAAGCTATTGCAGAGGAATTCAGTGCATTTGATCAGACTGGCACTTGGAATGTTTTTCCTCTGCCAGAGGGCGTTCAACCTATTAGCTGCAAGTGGATCTTCAAGGTCAAATATCAACCTGATGGATCTATTGAGCGGCACAAGGCTCATCTAGTAGCCCGAGGATTTACTCAGGAGCATGGCATTAATTATGATGACACCTTTGCTTCCGTTGCACAGATGACTACTGTTCGCACTCTTCTTGCTGTTGCAGCCATTCACCAATGGCCGTTATACCAGATGGACGTGAAGAATGCTTTTCTTCATGGTACCTTATCTGAGGTGGTTTATATGCATCCTCCTCTCGGTCTTACTACTCCTTCTCGTCATGTTTGCAGACTACGCCGTGCTATATATGGTCTGAAACAGGCCCCTCGAGCCTGGTTTGAGTGTTTTCGGCTTGTCATCACCAATGCTGGCTTTCATCAGAGTTCCCAGGACCATTCCATGTTTATGCGGTCATCACCGCAGGGGAGGGTACTTCTACTACTATATGTTGATGATATGATCATTACTGAGGATGACTCTGCCGTCATTGTATCCACCCAAAAATACTTTCACTAGCAGTTCCATATGAAAGATCTTGGTAAGCTACGTTACTTTCTGGGTTTAGAGATTGCTCATGGATCTCAAGGGATACTCATTTCTCAACAGAAATACACATCAGATATTATTTCCGTTGCATGTCTCTCTGAAGTCGATCAGCCATACACCCTTAGAGCTTCATGTGAAGCTTCATCCCATAGATGGTGAGCTCCTTCCTGATCCCACTAGATACAGGCAGATTGTTGGACAACTTGTCTACTTATGCATGACCAGACCCGATATTGCTCACGCAGTTAGTGTTGTCAGTCAGTTTGTTTTCGCTCCTACATTAGTTCACTACGGTGTTCTACTTCAGATCCTCAGATATCTTCGGGGCACTATCCTCGCTTATTATTAATGCTTTCTACATCCAAACTAGAGCTCAGTGCATATTCTGATTCAGATTGGGCAGGTGATCCTACTACCAGAAGGTCTACCACAGGTTTCTATCTATTTCTTGGTGATTCGTTGATCTTATGGCGAAGTAAGAAACAGGCAGTTGTTGCATGTTCCTCTACCGAGGCTGAGTATAGAGCAATGGCAGCTACAACTAGAGAGATTGTTTATGTTCGTTGGCTGTTATCAGATATGGGTGTCACTCTTACAGGAGCTACTCCTCTTCATTGTGATAACCAGAGTACAATGCACATTGCAAGCAACCCGGTCTTTCATGAGCGAACAAAGCATATAGAGATTGATTGCCATTATATTCGTAAGCGCATTGAGGCAGGGACCATTTCTCTCCATCCTGGTACCTCTTCCCATCGACTGCAGATTTCTTCACCAAATCTCATACTGTTCAGAGATTTAGATACTTAGTAGGCAAACTCACACTGTTTGACCCATCATGAGTTTGAGTGGGGGTGTTAGATATTATTATAGTCCCATATTGGTTATAGAGTTGTTTTGATATTTTTCTCCACCTATATATAGGTGGTATTGTACTTGGTTGAACTCAATTCAATAATCAGTATTGTTTTCATCTCTCTGATTTATCTTAACAGTATAAAAGTATAGAACAATAGAACCTCCATAGTGAATGTACTTGCACTTTGAAAATCCTCAATCGAAAACACTGCATTCAAATCAATTAACAATTTCACAATAATCAATTGGTCTTCTCTTTTATAGAAAATTCATTATTTTGATTTATGAAAGATATGTTTTCTTATGAAAGTTCTTACATTCATTTGATTATTAGAAACAATAAATAATTCTATTAATCAAATAACTGTAAAGTTGTTGGCTATCATATAAGAACTCATTTTTATTTATGAAAATTGGATTATTATTTATGAGGATCATTGTCTAAATAGAAAGAGCATCTTCTTGTAAAAAACTTTATCTTTTTATTATTATTATTAATTAGAAGTGTTGTTTGAACCGAATAATTGATAAAGTTAGAATTTTTATAGAGCAAGATGCTATTTTTATTCATACAAAACGTTTATTTTAACTTTTAACAAAAATTAAAGAAGCTTAATTAATTATTGTAAAGAAGTTAGGTAATATAGATATCTTTGTATCATAAGAATGTATGAGTGTTCATTTGTGCATATAGATATATCAAATGAAATGAAACAAATGCAAAATCAAAATTAAATGTTAGTAGTTTGGTACGATATGTATCTATATACATGAGTTATTCTAATTAACCAAATTAATAATTAAGGTACTAAAAATGAAGTATAAAACACGCGGAGCCTATGTGCCCACCTCATCTTCAACCTTTCACCCATTCCATATGAATCCATCAACACATACGATATTCAACTTTCATTTAACTCGAGAACATTTCTTTTATTAATTTCAAATTGATTTACATATGTTCTTGAGTAATAAATGAAATTAAAAATGAAAATAAACAATGAAGGAAAAGAAAAAGCGACTAACAGCCAAAGAAGCGGGGGGGGGGGGGGGGGGGGGGGTCCTTGAGCTGGTGGTCGACGCAGGCAATGGAGGACAACAATGGCAGTGACAACAGGTAATGATGGTAGTGATGGCAGAGGGGGTCGTGGGGGTTGGGTTTGAAAGAGGCTGTTGGGATTGGATTGGATTGGATTGGAATGAAGTTTTCGGGTGTGGATGGCATAGGAGTGGAGTTGAGGTGGAGATGGAGGTGATGGTTAGCTGTCGTTGGTAAAGGAAATATGTTTCGGAGGGCGGCATTGAATAGTGTTATGTTATTGGGACTTTGATGCTGATGAGATAAAAGAAAATGAAGAGTTAGGAGACTTTTAAAATTCCTAGGTTTAGATTTTAATTGGATAGAATAATTAATTTCGTGTTTTTTGTGCCCCTCTAAGCCTTGAATTTTGTGATTTTTGTGTCATTCTAAATCAAATTGTGATCTTGGGTCCTGGGTCGTTGCCCTACCTACCCTGGGCCAGGGCCGGTCATGATTTCAAGACTTGCCACTATCTCGATAAAATCAATAGAAAGACTCCTTGTTGAATGTTCTGCATTGAGCTAGATCTTTTTTGTTCGTACTGGGACTTCGTATCGAGCCTGTGACTGTCTTTTAGATAAGGAGGTCCCAAACCGTGATTGCTTACTGTGTAATAAAATACCTGAGAGAGTGAGTGGAATGTACTTTTTATTACCTAATTTATATGTACTAAAATATATGCAAAGAAAGTGGTATATATTTTAGCATTAAAAAATTAACTTGTAACTCTTTGTTTTTTTCCTCTCATCATTTTTATAAATCATTCACACATTGACAATTTTCTTCTCCATTTGCAGGTTAGAGATGTTGTGGATGAAAAAAGAGTTTATTTTGTTGAGAGGAGCATAAATGATATATATATATATATATATATATATATATATATATATATATATATATATATATATATAGTTTATTTTGTTGAGAGGAGCATAAATGATATATATATATATATATATATATATATATATATATATATTGAAAACTTCTATACTTTCAATTGTATATTGACATTTTCTATATATTAAGTTTCTTGTAGAATTTTTTATTTGCATCCAGAGAAATTATTTTTGCATCTAGGTAAAAAAAGTGTCCTAAAATGCTGTAAAAAAACAGTGCTATAAAAAATGCTGTCAAAAGACAACATTCCTAAAACATTGTGATAAAAATACATCATTTTTGAAACTATCTGATGATGGTAAAAATCGCAGCAGATCAGAGCCGTACGATCCCTGCACGGATCTCAAAGCGTCTACAAACAGATTAGCCTAGGGGTGGCAACTGGGCCGGGTCAATCGGTGACCCACCCGCGACCCGGCCCACGAACCCGGCCCGCTTAAGAGCTTCACGGGTTCGGGTCGAACCAGGTGAACAGTACCGGGTCGACCCGGGTCGCAATTTACGCGAATCGAATTCGCGAAACCCGGCCCACGAACCCGTTTAATTCGCGAATTGAACCCGTTAACCCGCGGTTCGACCCGCGGGTTTCGACCCGTTCGACCCGTACGGGTTGAACGTTTGACCCGTGACGCCGTCGACCCGGGTCGAACGGGTCGAAACCCGCAGTTCGAACCCGGGCTGACGCTGGCATTGGCAGAGAACGGCTCTTAGAGCCGTTGCTGTGCAGCAAACGGCTATTTTTTTTTTATTTTATTTTTTTTGTTTTTTCCCACTTCTAAGCCTATAAATATCCCCTAAAAATCTCAAAAAAATTACACCTCACTCTCTTACTCTCTCTACTATTATACATCATTTTAAAGAAATTTTTGAACAATTGTAGTATTCATCAAATAATTGTACAAGAAGGCATATACACGATCAAATTTCGGTCGTATCGGAAACAAAATTCAACGTCTTCAACGTCTTCAACTCTCTTCAACCTCTTCTCAACTCTTCAATTGCGGAATCGGCAAAGCGCTCCTCCATCTTTTCTATTATATTCTTATTTTCCCGGTTTTTTTTACATACACGTATTCTACGGTGAACGGTATCAAAATTTCTCTACCTCTCTTGTTAATTTTTTTTTTGCGTTGTAGTTAAAATTACTGTTTGTTTTTTGAACTTCTCTATCTCAACCCTCTTGTTTTTTAGATTTTTTTTGTATAATTCACCGCTCGGTCCGCTCCTACATTGTAGTTTTTTTACATATTTGAGCACATTACCACATTATGTCTAGATCACGGGGTAGCGGTCGTAGCAGACAAGATTCCTCCTCCTCTTCACGTAGGCCACCAATTGTCCCAATTAGTGAGCCCACCCAAGATTACATTGATCCTACTATGGAACAATGGGGTACACACGACATGGATGTTGTAGGTGACATTCAAATAGAAGAAGAAGAACAACAACAACAACCCGAAACCACACAACCCCGTAGTAGTAGAAAAAGTAGAGGAGAAACTAGCGATTGGCACAAGTTTTATGAGTATATCCTGGACGAACATATTCCGGGTGTAGGTTTGAAAGCGTGTAAAATATGTAGTAAAACATACAAATTCAAGAGGGGTGACGGTACCGGTACAATTAGTAGACACACACAATATAATCATAAAGAACTTCTTGACCAAATACAAGGCCAACAAAAAATTAACCCTAGGACCGGTCAAGTAGATAGCCACCCTTATGATCCCGAACTTGTTCGTCGGGAAATGGCCCGATTAGTCATTAAGGAAGAGTTGCCATTTTCCTATCCCGAGAGTAGGAACTTGGAAAATTTTAATCAAACGGCCTTAAACCCTCATTTTAAAAGAATTCTGAGAAATACTTGCAAATCGGATTGTTTTAAAGTGTACATGGAAATGAAGGACGCTTTGATTGCAATTTTATGGAGTTTAACTTGTAGGGTTAGTTTAACTTCGGATTGTTGAACGGGTGTCAACAATATTCCAACGATGGGAATAACCTGTCATTGGATCGACAATGATTGGATTCTTCATAAAAGAATCATATCACTTGCGTCGTTGCCGTATCCCCATAGTGGCGCAGAAATAGCAAACCGTATTATAGAAATATGTGATGTTTTTCATATTCGCGATAAAATTATGGCTATTAGTTTTGATAATGCATCTAACAACAATGTAGCAATTACTACTTTAAAATCTGTATTAAACCCTCCATCTGACAATATTTTTCATGTTAGATGTGCATGTCATATTATAAATTTATGTGTTCAAGATGCATTAAAAATAGCTGATCCATATATACATAAAATTAGAAGTTGTGTACATTTCATTGCATTAAGTCCAAGCATTTTACAAGAATGGAAAGCTTGGTGTAGGGTTAGAAATGTTCCTTTTAGAAAATTTCCAAAGGATGTTAGACACCGATGGAATTCTACTTTTGATTTACTGAATGTTGTCACCGATTATAAAGCAGTTGTAAATGATTTTTGTATCGCAAAAAATATGCACAATTTTGAAATGACTCCCAACGATTGGTATTTTGCCGAAGCTTTGTTGAAATTTTTAGAACCTTTTAAAACCGCAACTTTAAAGTTTTCAAAAACATATGAATCTACTTCTAGTAGCATTTTTATTGAATTAGTTAGCATGATGCAAATATTTAACGAAATGTTAAATGATCCCTATATTAGTGACATTGTAATACCTGCATTTCAAAAATTTTTGAAATATTATTTTCCTCCTCCTATGTTGATTTGTGTTGCTACTGTTATGGATCCTCGTATCAAATTAGAAGGTACGCAGAATTTGATAGAAATATTTTTTGGATATTTAGAGAACAATGTAGAATTAACAATTGATTGCGCTACTTTTTTAGTTCAGTTTGAATCTACATTAAATAACTTGTATGATTATTATGATAGACGTTTTGCTTCTAGTAGTACAACTTTTGTAGTTAGTTTTTCTTCTGGTAGTTCTAAAGGTAAGGGTAAAAGTAGAATTGGTGATAGAACATTTAGTCTACTTGAACAAATTCAATCTAAAAAACCTAGGACTAATCAACCAAATGAATTAAATTGGTATAACCAACAGGATACTGAGCTTACTCTTTCCCCACTATATATTTTACAATGGTGGAAAGAACATGAACACACTTTTAGTATTCTGTCTATTATGGCTAAAGATTTGCTAACTCCTCCTGTCTCTACAGTTGCTTCTGAGAGTGCATTTTCTACAAGTGGCAGGGTTCTATCTGATTACAGAAATCAGTTGAAGTCCGAGGCGTTGGAGATGCTCGTTTGCACAGAAGACTGGCTGAAGGCTGAAGATAGGACGCAAAGGAAAGCACTATCAAGTTCTACAAGTGGGAGCAACTCGCCCGAAGAACAACAACAACAACAACAACAACAACAACAACAACAACAACAACAACAATAGCTTTTCTTCTTATGTTAAATTAGAAAAATTGTAGTCAATTAAAATTGTACATAAGAAATATGTTATTGCATAAAACTTATTTGTGAATTGAATTCTTCATTTCGTTATAAATTGTTCAAATTGTATCACTTAAATTCATATGAATAATGATATGGCTAAAAATGGGGTTAAATCAGAACTGTCCAGATTGGGCACGAATCTTGAAGCTCGGGGGTAAAAAGGTAATTTCACATACAAGCGGATCCAAAGCGGGTACTGGATCTCCTTCCCACAGACCCAGTAACCCACGAACGGGTCCGCTCCAGTTGGGCACGGGTCCCGACCCGAAGCGAGCCTAGACCAGCAAGAGACAAATCAGGGCCACTGATTTGACCAAGTCAACGGGCCTGATTTGCTCTCACCGGGAATCAAGGGGTTAGTTTCCTAAACAGACTGCGAGGATTTTTCTCCTAGCAGTTATACAGGGAACCAGGCCTCTAATCACTCCCCTGGCGACTATAAATACTTTCCCTCTGCCACTGTGACCAGGTTAATCACTTTTTCCCCACTTTAAGCTCTTTCTTAATCTCTTCTGATTACTGACAAGAGCGTCGGAGGGTGCGTCGCCGAAATCAACCCCGGTGTCTCGCACTTCCTTGCAGGTTGCGCCAGGAGCAAGAAGGCTTGAGTCAACTGTTCAGATTTTTCTCGGACTCACAAATTCTATCTGTTTACCCCCACACCGAAATCAGTGGTAACAGATTGGCGCCGTCTATGGGAAGACAACCACACGAACAGCCTCAGCCCCTTCTCTGTCGTCCTCTCCAACCATGCCTCCAAAGAAGGTCAGATCCCGAGGGTCAAACCGTGGGGCTAATCCCGCCGACCCTACAGAGGAAGCCCCCTTCAATCCTATTCCTCAGGCCGACCTTCCTCCTCCGGCCCAGCAGGGCCAACCTCCTCTTCCCAAGCAGCAACCCAACAATGGCCCTTCCGGCCATAACGGTCGGAAGCAGAAGCAGCCCCTCAACCCGGACCATGTCTCGGTCCATAATGGGTCCTCGGACTCGATGGCTTCTCATCATCCCGACCTCCACAACACGCTCCTGAACCGCCAGAAGGATGACGACCTCCGCACCCACCTTGACGAGAGGCGGGCCCGAGAGGGAGCCTCCCGCCAGCGTCAGGGTGAGCTCTCCCCACGTCGCTGAGACGGAAGGAGGTCCCCAGACCGCAGGGGCCGAGCGACGTCTCCCGAATGCAGGAGGAGGAGGCCGCATTCCCCCGCGGATCGGCATCCTCGGAGGAACAATGACGCACCGATCACTCGTGCCGAGTTCCTACAATTCCAAGACACCGATCTGCAGGCTCTCAACCTTCGGTAGAACGTCCAAAATGCCCAGAGGGCTCCAACGCCTCCGAGGGATCCCAGTCCTCGCCGTTGAACCCGAAGTCCTTCCCCGGCTCCCAGCCACCAGCAGCAGCAGTACAGTCCTCGCCGATCCCAGGGCTACCGGCGCCGCAGTCCGCGCTCCCCTTCCTATGAAGAAAAGTCCGGGAGGTCGTATGATTACCAGCGGAGGGACGACGCCCTCATCCACCGCCTCCATGAGGTGGAAAGGCGTATTGGCCGCATGGACAGAGAGGAGGAGTCCCGAGCAGGAACGGTCCGTCCCAGCAGACCCCCTTTCTCTCGGTCGATCATGGAGGCCCACATACCGAGGGGTTTCAAACCTCCGCTGTTTGAAATGTACTCAGGGGAATCCGACCCAGTTGATCATGTCGAAAGCTTCAAGACCCTGATGCTGATCCATCAAGCTTCCGACGCCGTGCTCTGCAGGACCTTCCCCGCTACCCTCAGGGGGTCGGCTCGGGAATGGTATTCCAGACTCGCTCCCTCCTCGATCTTCTCATTCGAGCAGTTTGAGACACTGTTCATAACTCACTTCGTGAGTAGCAGGCGAGCTGAGAAGACAAGCCTCTCCCTACTGAACCTGCGGCAAGAAAGGGAAGAGAAGCTGCGGGACTATGTGAAGAGATTCACCTCAGAGGTTAGGTCTATCGCCTCCTTAGACCAATCAGTGGCAACCGTGGCGTTCCAGTCGAACGTTCTCAATGCCAACCTCCGATCGTCCCTAGCCAAGAAGCCCCGCATGACTTCGCCGATCTCCTCCTGAGGTGCGAGAAGTACATCCGAGCAGAGGAGGCTGAAGCCCTTCCGAGCTTCGGGGGGCCCTCCTCAGGGTCGAAGAGGAAGGCGACGGGGAAAGAGGGGTCCAAGAAAGCTCAGAAGGACAATGGCGGTCAACGTCGCCCTCCCCCCAGGTTCGAGAAGTTCACTCCCCTCACCACTAACGTCTCTACCATCCTAATGGAAGTGGAGAAGGAGGGGGTCATCCCTCCAGCTCCGAGGATGCACACCCCGGCAAAGAGGAGGAACAAAGATAAATGGTGTCGTTACCATCGGGACCACGGCCACGACACGAACGACTGCCGGGCTCTGAGAGATGAGATCGAAGCCCTCATCCGGAGGGGGCAGTTGGCCAAATTCGTGAAGGCTAACAATCGGGCGGATCGCAATTCTCCTCCGCCTCGGGGGGCTAACAAGCGCTCCGAGCGACGCGAAGAGACACCCGAGTTCGAGGAGGAACGGATTCTGCACCTGATCCACGGAGGCCCCATGGGGGCTCCTCTAATTCCTCCCGAAAGGCCTTCGTTCGAGAGGTTAACTCGGTTCACAGTGCCCCTCCCCCCAAAGGTCTCGGCGTCCCTGTGTCTTTCTCCGATGCAGAACTCGAAGGGGTCCGAACTCCACACTGTGATGCCCTCGTCATCGACCTCCGGATGGCTAACTTCAAGGTGCAGAGAATTTTAGTAGACAATGAGAGTTCGGTCAATATTCTTTTCCTCTCGGCCTTCCGAGGCCTGCAGCTGTCCCGGGACCGTCTCAAACCGGCCGGTTACACACTCCACGGGTTCACGGGGGTCCCGGTAACTGTCGAGGGGGTGATAACCCTAGACGTAACCGCGGGAAGCGCCCCTACTACCCGGACCGAGCCGATGGACTTCATGGTCGTCGACGTCCCGGCGGCGTATAATGTCATTCTAGGCCGACCCGGCCTAGCCGCCTTGGAAGCTGTCCCCTCGGCGTACCATTTGAAAATGAAGTTCCCCACTCGGTCGGGAGTAGGGGAAGTCAGGGGAAGCCAAGAAACAGCCCGGAAGTGCTACATGACTTCCACTGGGGGACCAGTGCTCTCGCTCGAGACACTAGAAATCCCCGAGCCGAAAGCTCGGCCAACGTCCGAGCCGGTGGACGAGTTAGAAGAAGTGCTCTTCTCGGACGAGGACCCGAGCCGGAAGTTCCTCATCAGCAAGTCCTTGCCGACCGCACTGTGCTCGGACCTGATTCAATGCATCCGGGATAACCGTGACTTGTTCGCTTGGTCAGCCGCGGACATGCCCGGCATTTCCGAGGAGCTGCTCGTCCACTGCCTAAGTGTCGAACCGGGGTGCAAACCGGTTCAGCAGAAGAGGCGAAAGTTCGCTCCCGAGCGACAGCAGGCCATCAAGGAGGAAGTGGATAAACTGCTGAAGGCCAAGTTCATACAGGAGGTAAATTACCCTGAGTGGCTCTCCAATGTTGTAATGGTCAAGAAGACGAACGGCTCCTGGAGAATATGCATTGACTTCACCGACCTGAGTAAGGCGTGTCCGAAGGACCCATTCCCTCTTCCAAATATCGACACCCTCATTGACGCCACCTCGGGCCATGAGCTCCTCAGCTTCATGGATGCCTTCTCGGGCTATAACCAAATCTAAATGTTCCCTCCGGACATTCCGAAGACCTCCTTCGTCACCGATCAGGGCCTCTACTGCTATCGGGTCATGCCGTTCGGCTTGAAGAACGCGGGCGCCACCTATCAGTGCCTCGTCAATAAGGTATTCCAGAACCAGATAGGTCGGAATATGGAGGTATACGTTGACGACATGCTCGTCAAAAGCGTCCGAGGCACTGATCACGTGGCCGACCTCCAAGAGGCCTTCGGCGTGTTGAGAAGGCACAACATGCGGCTGAACCCGAACAAGTGTGCATTCGGGGTCTCCTCGGGAAAATTCCTCGGCTTCATGGTAAGCCAACGAGGAATCGAAGCTAACCCCGAGAAGATTAAGGCCATATTAGACATGGCCCCGCCTCGGAACATCAAGGAGGTGCAGAAGCTCACCGGCCGGCTCGCTGCTATCGGTCGGTTCCTCTCGAAGTCGGGGGAAAAGTGCCTCCCCTACTTCAAAGCACTCAGGGGGGGCTAAGGGTTTTGAATGGGGCCAACCACAATAGGAGTCGTTCGACCAACTAAAGGCCTACTTGGTGAACCCCCCTCTGCTCAGCAAACCGGTCCCAGGCGAGACTCTCTTCGTCTACTTGGCTGCTTCCGAGCAGACCTTGAGCGCTGTCTTGGTAAGAGAGGAGGACTGGTCCCAAAGGCCCATCTACTACGTGAGCAAAGTGCTTCGGGACACCGAGCTCCGCTATCCGAAGATAGAGAAGGTGGCCTACGCCCTAGTCACGGCGGCGAGGAAGCTTCGGCCATACTTTCAGTCCTACTCGATCGTCGTCCTCACCGACCAGCCCCTAAAGCAGATCCTCTACAAGCCCGAGACCTCGGGCCGGCTGATGAAGTGGTCCATAGAGCTGAGCCAGCATGACATATCTTACCAACCTCGGGCAGCCATTAAAGCGCAGGCACTCGCCGACTTCATCGTAGAGTCTACTATCCCTGAAGTCGAACACATTCCGAATGGACCCCCTATTTGGGCAGTCTTCGTGGACGGATCCTCTTGTAATGAAGGAAGTGGCGCCGGCATCATTCTAAACGGTCCTGACGACTTCGTCCTCCAGTATGCGATCCGCATGAACTTCAAGGCTTCGAACAATGAGGCAGAGTACGAAGCACTCATTGCTGGTCTCGGACTTGCACGAAGTGCTGGGGCGCAGTGCCTCCGAATCCACAGCGATTCCCAGCTCATCGTGAACCAAGTCTTGGGCGAGTACGAGGCTCGAGATGAGCGGATGGCGAAGTATCTTGCTAAGGTTCGGGCCTTCATGGGCCGGTTCGAGGAGGCGCTCATACAGAGGGTCCCTCGTGAAGAGAACTCACAGGCCGATGCCCTCTCCAAATTGGCCTCGTCCTCCCTGCAAGGTCTCGAACAGACCGTGCTGATCGAAGTCCTCTCTAAGCCGAGCATCGAAGACGAGACACCCGGCTCGGCGGAATTGTTGCCGGTCATGTTACAAGATAATTGGATGAAGCCTCTAGTGGAGTTCTTGAGGGACGGGCTCCTACCCGAAGACCCCAAAGAGGCTCGCCAAGTCAGAACCCGGGCCGAGCGGTATGTCCTGATCGAGGGCATCCTATACAAACGCTCTTTCTCTCAAATAGACGGCCGACCATACCTAAGGTGCCTCTCTCCGGATCAGGCCGAATATGCCCTACAAGAGCTCCACGAAGGCATCGGAGGGGCACACTCAGGATTTAGATCCTTGGCCCGAAAAGCTTTAAATTATGGATACTTCTGGCCGACCCTCCTTCAAGACGCCGAGCGACACGTTCAGCAATGCAGCTCTTGTCAGAGACACTCCAGCATCCGACGCCTCCCTCAGGCCAACCTTACCTCCCTATCAAGTCCCATCCCTTTTGCAATGTGGGGGATGGATTTACTGGGGCCCTTCCCTCCGGCTCCGGGTCAGTTCAAGTTCTTGGTCGTAGCCATCGACTACTTCTCGAAGTGGGTCGAGGCCGAGCCCCTCGCCACTATAACCGAGAACAAGGTGGTACAGTTCTTCTGGAAGAGCATCATTTGTAGGTTCGGCGTCCCCCGCATCCTCGTGACGGACAACGGGACTCAGTTCACTGGCGCAGCATTCCGAGCTCTATGCGACGACCTGGCCATCCAGCAGCGCGTCTCGTCCGTCTCCCACCCTCAGTCGAACGGACAGGCAGAAAATGCTAATCGGCAGATCCTCGCAGGCATCAAGAAAAGGCTAGGCAAAAGTTCCAAGGGCTTGTGGGTCGACCAACTCCCCAACGTCCTATGGAACTACCGCACGAGCAAGCGGACCCCCACAGGCGAGTCCCCTTTCAACCTCACCTATGGGTCCGAGGCCGTGATACCTCTCGAGGTCGGAATACCTTCCCCTCGGCTTACAGCCTATGACGAAGCACAAAATGCCAGAGACCTCCGAGCAGACTTGGACCTGATAGATGAACTGAGGGAAAGGGCATCAATTCGGCAGCAGACTTACCGAAGAAGAGTTGAACTAGCGTACAACAAAAAGGTCCGACCCGCCAACCTTAAGCAAGGAGATTTGGTCTTGAGAAAGCTAGCCATATCCTTCCCCAGTCGGAAGAGCAAGCTGGCTCCGAACTGGGAAGGGCCGTACAGGATCACGAGGGTAGTTCGGCCCGGGACATATCGTCTTGAAGACCTAGAGGGCAGAGAGCTTCCGAGGACCTGGAATGCCGACCACCTCCTAAAATACCAAGAAAGCGCTCCGGCGCCGCTCTAAGTATCATAGGATATCGAGCCATTCCAGTCCTCTGACTTGTAACCTATTTTCATAAATTGTACTATGTAAAACGGTTCGCCGTCGATTATCAATAAAGAAAGCTCTTTCGTGTTTTTGAATTTGCATGCTTCTCTCCCCTCTTATCAACTGCTTTTTAAACTGAGATTTCAACCAATGGTTCGGAGTCCACGTTCGGCTCGACCTCATCTCCTCGGCTCGTCCCCGGACGAACCAGGGGTAGACCGTCGTTCGGAACTGCTCTCACAACCGTTGAACTACACCGATGGTTCGGAGTCCAACACTCGGCTCGACTTTACCTCCTCGGCTCGCCTCCGGGCGAGCCAGGGATAGATCGCCGTTCGGAATTGCTCCCACAACCGTTGAACTACACCGATGGTTCGGAGTCCAACACTCAGCTTGACTTTACCTCCTCGGCTCGCCTCCGGGCGAGCTAGGGGTAGATCGCCGTTCGGAATTGCTCCCACAACCGTTGAACTAAACCGATGATTCGGAGTCCAACACTCGGCTCGACATTACCTCCTCTGCTCGCCTCCAGGCGAGCCAGGGGTAGATCGCCGTTCGGAATTACTCCCACAACCGTCGGACTACAACGATGGTCCCGGGGTCCAACACTTGGCTCCCAGTCCCCCCCAAGCTTGCTTCGCGACAGACTGGGAGTGGACCCCCACTCCGCTTCGTCAGTGGAGGGGCACCGAAGCCATGTTCGGCCACAAAATCCGAGCACTCCTGCCTAGCAGCCGAAGCACGAAGCCCTACGCCTCCGGTCGGCTACCGAGCAAGTGCCTTCCCGAGCTCACAAACGGAGAAAACTCACTTTCTCCTCAACTTTCGCACATGATCTCGATCAGACGGCCCAGATCTTGCCACCGGCACTAAACGACAAGATAGCATTTTCTTGGGAACTGCGCCGCCTCGAGATTCGTGCCTGCGTTCAATGACTCTGATCTTGCCACCTGCGCTAAACGACAGGATAACGCTTTCTTGGGGACAGAGCTGCCTAGATATTCGCTCCGTACCTTGTCAGAGTCACTAAACGACAAAATACCGTACATATAGGAACCCGTTCGGTTCGACACTCTCGCCGACGGAACTAACACGCTCGGTTCAGGGAAAGGCGAGGACGACGAGGCCTGCCCTCCAAACTCGAACCTAAACCAACGAAGCGTGAACCCCCTTCGCTGCCGACCCTAATTGTGGCGCTGACCGAGGCACCGCTCGACGAGACGGCTGCGCTACTCTGAGCGTCGGCAGGGCTCTGCCTAGCCGCAGGCAAACGTGTTGCGAGTTCATAAAAAGAAATCCCCCTCTCACTCTCTTCGCGGGTGCACGACGTACTGCGGACGTTAGCCCTCTCCGGCACAGGCTTGAGCGACGCAATCTCTTCCTCCAGTTCAATGATTCTGTCTCTCAGAGCATCGTCCTTCGCCAACTTCCTCGGACGAGAAGGCCTCGATGAGCCAGAGGCGTTGGCACCATCGGTTGCCAGCCGTCGGAAGTGGGTGACCTCGATCCCCCTGTCTATCGTGATCCTTCTGAGCTTGTTGACTTCGGCCAATAGCCTCTTGCGCTCGACCGACGCCTTCTCCAGCTCGGAAGTCAGCTTCTCTTCCGCCGCCAAGCGTTCTTTCTCCGATAATTCCAAGTGTTGGACCTCAGCCAAAAGGTCGTCATTCTTCTGCTCGGCGGCAGTGAGCTCTCTACGGAGCCGCTCGACTTCCCCTTCGGGACAAGGAGCTTGGGGGTACTTCCGCAGTTGCCACAGCTCGCGACAGTACCTCCGCACAGCTGCCTTCGTCTCCTCCAGCTTGCCGAGCAGGAGAAACCGATTCTGTCGGCTCTGCAAGAGCTCGCCCTTCGTTTTCGCTAGCTCCTTCCGAAGGTATGCAACCTCCGTGATCGGACCGAACTTCACCTGAAAAGCGGAGATAAATCCGATGGGACAATACGAAACATCTACAACTAGTCATACGCAAATCCGAGGCTCAACACTTGGATAAATTTTTGCCAAACAAAATGTTTTCATTCAAAACCGAGGTGAAAGTTTTACACAAGCGGTGGCCAGTCCGCAGTTAGGCTTACAAAAAAAAGACTAAAAAAGACAACCGAGTCAGGGGTCGACCTTTTTGTCGTTAGGGTCCGTCGACCCCCCGGCCTTGTCCTCGCCACCGCCCTCACCTCCGTCCTCGCTCCCGCTCTCCTCCTCGGAATCGTCCTCCTCCTCGCCCTCGGCCTCGGTCTCCCCTGGGCCTTCGTTGCCTTCCATCTCTCCCTCGGGGCCGAGCAACCCCTCGGGAACACCCTCCTCCCCTTCCACGAGGTCGTAAAAGTGGTAGGAGGACGTGTCGAAGCCCGGGTTCTTGGCGGCTACGTGGAGCAGGGCTCGACCGTAGGCTTCCTCCATGTTCTGGAGCATGTGCTGTGCGGCCTCCTCCTGCACGGTCTTCCTCACCTTCTTCACCTTCTTCTGGTGCTTGGCCATGATCCTCTCGGCCCTCTTCCGAGCCTTCTCCGCTTCCGAACGAGCGTTGGCCAGTGCCTCCTTCAGCTCGGCGGCCTCTTTCTCCGAGGCCTCAAGTTTGGCCGCCGCATCCTTCGACAGCTGAATGGCATCGGCCAGCTGCTGCTCTAGCCCCTTCACTTCAGCACCCCTCTTTGCCGAGAAGAGCTGCTCGGCATCAAGCAGCTGCGTGGCCTTGACGCGCTCCGCCCTCTCCCGCTCATTCTCCTGCTCCTTGTTCGCAAACTCCTCGACCAGAAAGTTGAAGTGGCAGAGGGTCTGAAAAAGAACAGCGGATTAAAATCCGAGCCCAAAAATTCTAAGAAAGAAATTTTGATAAGGGAGAGCTCGGCCTACTTACCGACATAGTATTCCGAGCGATCTGCATCACGGCGTCCCCTGCTAGCCCGGCCTTCAGGGTCGCTCGGTCCTTTGGGGTCGACAGGTGCCTCACCGCCTCCATGCAGATGTTGCCGTCGCCCAAGAAGCCGTCGACGTTCATCACCTGCCAGTCGGGCACGAAGATCTGCTTGTGACGCTCGGTCAGGATCTTCTCCGCATCGGCAGTGAGGGGCGGAACTTGGAGGGACAACACCTCTTTCACGCCGAACGCACCGCTCGACGGACCGGGGGCGTCCCCCTTCGGGGTCGGTGTCGGCGCACCCAAGGCAGGAGGGTCGAGGACAATGACCTCCCCCTGCTCGAGGACCATGACCTTCGGCTGGTCGGCAGCCTTCACGACCGAAGGCTTCTTCGAGGCTCGGTTGTCCTGAGGCCCCGCCGCAGGCCTCTTCTTCTTCGCCTCCTGCTCCGACCGGCCCTTCGCCACCAGAGCTTTGTAATCCAGCTTCATCGTCTCTGCACAAGCCGAATGAAAAAACTTAGAAAAATTTTCATGAACTTTAAGCAAAGAGTATAAATACCAGAAGCATACTAGGGTCGATCGGACTGAGACCCCCACGGAACAGATCCTCCTCGGTAATTTCTTTCCAGCTTAGCGCTGGCAGGGCGAGGAGCTTCTTCTGGACCTCCGCCTCCTCATCACTCAGCGCCGCCTCCTTCTTGGTCCGCTTGGGCAGACCCTCCTTTGCCCAAACCGTCGGTATCACCCACGGCGCCGGAGCTCGGATGAGGAAGTACTTCTCCTTCCAATGTTTGATCGAGTCCGGATTCTCGATCAGCTTCACGCCCGTCCGGGGCGAAAGATAGAACCTCTGTTCGTCTCGCCTTGGCTGACAGGGTCGGTAGAGACTCCGAAAGAGGAACATACTCGGCTTACTGCCGACCTCTTGGCATCGGAGGACGAATGCCATGACGTGCCTCCATGTGTTCGGCATCAGCTGGGCGGGACTCAAACCGTACCATGTCAGAACATCAACCACGAACAGGTGGAGGGAAAAGCGAAGTCCGGCAATAAGGGAGTCGACCGGAAAGACGCACACGTCCGACGAGGACTTTGTGTTGGCTCGGAAACCCGGCCCGGGGAGGAGCAGTCCATAGTCGGCAGGGATCCGGAAGCCCTCTCGGATCAGGTGGAGGTCACCCTCGGTGAGAGACGAGATGGTATGGTCCACCTCGGACAGCTCCCTCGGCTCGTTCTCCTCCACCAACTTAGCCGTACCTTGTGTCACTCTCTCCAAGGTGTCCTCGGCGTAATCCCGTACGCCCCCCACGCTCGATAGAGAGATGGGCTGCCGACCGAAGGCTCCAGCCGTCTTCGGCGTTTCCACGATCGTGACCACGGCCTTGCCCTCCCGGGACACCGCCGCAACCTCCTTAGGCAGCTGGCCACTTCGCCCTCTCTGTCCGAACGAACGACATTCTGATCGCTCGGTTCCACTACCTCCTTCCCTTTATCCCCTCGGCCAACGGCTTGCTCCGAGGCGGGGGTCTCATCCGTGATCTTAACCATTTTTTCTAAAAGAGAAGGGAAAGAGACTGACCTTGAAGTGATAGGTACGGTCGGAAAGTTCGCCGGAGACAAGGAACGCTACCGCGACAGCTAGCACCGCCACCAGAGAGCTGAAAACTTCGAAGGCAAAGTAAAAACTGAAGAGAGAGAGTAAAAGTAAAAAATGAGACTTGGTCTAAGGGGGGGTGAAGATTTATAGTAAAATGGAACGTCCTTTGGACTTCCAAACGAAAGAGCGCGACTTTTGAGCTGCTCTCGAAACGTCGCGAAGGCCCAACACAACTGCCTTCCTCACCAAGTCAACTAGATCGGCGCAATGGGATCTGAACCTGAGCTACACGCAACCCAAGCCAGATTGCACAGACTCCGGTCGGTCTCCGAGCAAGTGCCTTTCCGAGCCTGCAAACGGAGAAAACGCACTTTCTCCATACCTCACCTCTGTCTGAAGAAACCAGAAAAAGTTTTGATTCGAAGTTTTAAGGCACCGCCCTCGGCGAGCACCCCCCAGGCCCCGGGTCTCGGTCGGTATTCCGCCGACCCACGAGCCCCGGTCGAAAGCAGATCAACATTCAGAGATCGGGAGAAACGCACCATTCCGAGCTAGTTGATTGCAACTGTGAAGGTTCGGCCTGGTAGAGGACTCTGGCAACAGAGCCTTCACAGTTGCAAACAACAAGCTCGGAATGCCCTTTGTTTCTTCCCCATCAATCTCACCGATGGTCCTAAAGTCCGAGCCATGATCCCCTCGGGTCCGAATTTGGATCGTCACCTCTTCCACCATGATCTCCTCCGACCCCGCCACCCACCTCGGGGCAGCCGGAGTCGGCAGAAGACCTTGGTGGAAGAATGACCACCCATCATCTCGGAGCGACTCATACCTCGGGCTCGGATCACAGTCGTCACTACTCCTGCCTCATTCTCCCCCGACCCTGACACCCACAATGGGGGCCGTCAGGAACGGGAGAAGAAGAAGGCAGTAGAGTGACCACCCCTCCGAACCTATCAAGGTTAAGACTCCACAAGACTGGCGTCCGCCAGAGACAGACACCACCGAGGTCTAAAACTCAACATTGCTGCGACTAAAATAACAAGGGGAATGGGGTATTTATAGCCTACCCTCCAAGAACCAGCCATTATGACCCTCGGAAGTTGAAAAGCCACGCATTAATTGAAGGAGTTATCCTTAATGACCTGGAGAAGGTGGAACGTCGCACAAACCCCGAGGCACCATTAATGTCCTTGGGAACAGAACCGTCTCGAGATGCGCGTCGCCATCCGACGGCTCAGATTGCGCCACATCGCTCGGACTTGCCGAGACCCCCTCTCTCCGGTCGGCGGACGAGCAAGTGCCTTTCCGAGCTCGCAAACGGAGAAAACTCACTTTCTCCTCAAAAATCGTGCCTGATCTTGATCAGACGGCCCAGATCTCGCCGAGGACACTAAACAACAAGATAGTGTTTTCTTGGGGAATGTGCCCGTCTCGAGATGCGCGTCGCCATCCGACGGCTCAGATTGCGCCACGTCGCTCGGACTTGCCGAGACCCCCTCTCTCCGGTCGGCGGATGAGCAAGTGCCTTTCCAAGCTCGCAAACGGAGAAAACTCACTTTCTCCTCAAAAATCGCGCCTGATCTTGATCAGACGGCCCAGATCTCGTCGAGGACACTAAACGACAAGATAGTGTTTTCTTGGGGAATGTGCCCGTCTCGAGATGCGCGTCGCCATCCGACGGCTCAGATTGCGCCACGTCGCTCGGACTTGTCGAGACCCCTTCTCTCCGATCGGCGGACGAGCAAGTGCCTTTCCGAGCTCGCGAACGGAGAAAAAAGACACCGAGCTACTACGACCGTTGGATCTCCCAGAAATTCGTGCTCTTGATGACAAACGGTCCAGATTGTGCCGCGTGCACTAAAAGACAAGATAGCGTTTTCTTGGGATTCACACCATCATCCGACGACTCAGATTGCGCTACGTCGCTCGGCCTGCCGAGACCCCCTGCCGAGCAAGTGCCTTTCCGAGCCCGTAAACGGAGGAAAGAGCTTCCGAGCGATAACAGCCACTGGATCTCTCAGAAATTCGAGCTCGACCATGATCAACGGCTCAGATCGAACCACGCCATAAATCGGTATTAAAAATTGTTTTTTATTTATTTAAATCGTTTATTTATTTAAAAATTGCGAAAAAATTGCTAAAAATTTGGGAAAATTAACTAAAAAATTCTAGAAAATAATTAAAAATTCGAGGGTATATTTTTGAGCCCCTGAACGGACAATTATCGCCTAGAATGCACTGTTAAGGCCCCCGAACGATTAGTAAACACATCACAAAGTTAAGTAAATAATCCAAAAAGATAAATAAGAGCCGTCAAATACTCGATATGGCTAGGAAACAGTACATGACATCAAAAAGTTACCTCACTACCCCCTTCGAAATTCTAAGTCCTCCATATGGACTCCGATACAACTCCGCTAGCCACCAAAACAGTCAAACTACTCCTCAAAGGCTGATCACGCTCAGTCTTTAGGAGTGGGGGGCTCATGATATGGCTAAAAATGAGGTTAAATCGGAACCGTCCAGATTGGGCACGAATCTTGAAGCTCGGGGGTAAAAAGGTAATTTCACATACAAGCGGATCCAAAGCGGGTACTGGATCTCCTTCCCACAGACCCAGTAACCCACGAACGGGTCCACTCCAGTTGGGCACGGGTCCCGACCCGAAGCGAGCCCAGACCAGCAAGAGAAAAATCAGGGCCACTGATTTGACCAAGTCAACGGGCCTGATTTGCTCTCACCGGGAATCAAGGGGTTAGTTTCCTAAACAGACTGTGAGGATTTTTCTCCTAGCAGTTATACAGGGAACCAGGCCTCCAATCACTCTTCTGGAGACTATAAATACTTCCCCTCTGCCACTGTGACCAGGTTAATTACTTTTTTTCCACTTTAAGCTCTTTCTTAATCTCTTCTGATTACTGACAAGAGCGTCGGAGGGTGCGTCGCCGGAATCAACCCCGGTGTCTCGCACTTCCTTACATGTTGCGCCAGGAGCAAGAAGGCTTGAGTCAACTGTTCAGGTTTTTCTCGGACTCACAAATTCTATCTGTTTACCCCCACACCGAAATCAGCGGTAACAAATAAAATTTCAAAATTTGTTGTCAATTTCACTCTTTCAATCTTATTATTATTATTACGATTTTTTTTGTTTATTAGTATTATTACTTACTTAGTATTATAATTAAACATCATTTGGGGATATTTGATTCAATTTGAAGAATTGTAGTATTATTACTTATTAGTATTATTACTGAATTACATACTTAGTATTATAATTAAACATCATTTGGGGATATTTGAAGAATTGTAGTATTATTACTTATTAGTAGTATTACTTTCTTAGTATTATAATTTTTTAAGAAATGTAATATTCATCAAACAAAAATATGGTTGTTTGTATAATTGTATACATCATTTGTAAAATTATTATTATTATTAGTTCAATTTAATCTACAAAAAAAATAAAAAATAAAAAAAAATTATATATATATTTTATTAAGCGGGCCAACCCGCGGGTCGATCCGGCCCAACCCGGGTTGAGCCCTAAAGGGTTCACGGGTTGGGCGGGCCACCCAAATAAGAAATTGACCCAGCCCGGCCCGGCCCGCATAAGACGCCAACCCGGCCCGGCCCGCCTACTCGAGCGTGCCAACCCGCACGGGTTGGGCCCGGACCGGCCCGTTCGACCCGTTCGCCACCCCTAGATTAGCCATCACAGGCCTATTTCACAGGCCTGGGCCCACTCCAAGACATGGGCTTCTCTCAAGTCCATAAAAAGTGACAGACTAGGTCCACTAAGAGAGACACCCAGTCCATGATGGCTAGGAGTTTTATTTCTTATCCTCTCACGGGAATATCTTATCTCTTCAGGGGGGGGGACATGAAAGATCCGACGGTCCCGATTCGGCTTTTAGAATGTCTCTCAGACCTATAAATACCCTCCCCCTCCCCAGTTTCCATGTAATCAATAATTCACCAATTTTTACTCTCTCTCTCTCTCTCTCTCTTTCTGGTTCTGACTTGAGCGTCGGAGGGTCTGTCGCCGGGGGCCACCCCCCGGCATTTCAGACGTTTTGGAGGCCCAACGGCCGCATCAACAACCATCGATTTCAGATCACAGGAGGTCAATCAACGATCCAGATTCAATCTCAGGAGCTCTAACGTCTGTTAACGGCCAAGGCACATGTTTGACTTTTAGTAGTTTCCATCCATTATTAACTCACTATCTGTTTGCTCCCACACCGAAAAAAACAGCAATAGATTGGCGTCGTCTGTGGAAAACTACACAAGTAAGACTTATCGCCATGCCACAAAGACTAAGAGGTAAAGGGGCGGCCTCCAGCCGTCGCACTGCCACTCTTCGTAAACCAACTCCTCTTATAGAAGATCAAATTCCTCCTCAACAGTCACCCCGATATCCTAATCACGCTCCTTCTAATGGAAAGGCACCGAGGGGCTCCTGACAAAACCGTCCTGAACAACATCCTCAGTACGACCGCATCTCCATCGACAATGCTTCAACTGGATCCTAAAAGAAGGACGAGCAAGTCCTTCGCCTTGTCCAAGAAGTAGAAGATCGTCTACAACAGATGAAGAATGAGAGAAACTGGTCCAACAGGACCTACCGCCCAAATCAACGTCCCTTCAGCAAAACCATCCTCGATGCACCCGTTCCAAGGAACTTCAAAGCTCCTCAATTCGAATCCTACAACGGGGAATCAGACCTAACGAACCACATTGAGAACTTTAAAACACTTATGATGTTCTATAACGCCATCAATGCACTCGTGCGTCGAACATTTCTCGCTACACTGAAATGATCAGCTAGGGAATGAAATTCATGTCTGCAACCCGAATCCATATTTTCTTTCGATCAGCTCGAGGAACTCTCCATTGCACACTTCGTTACTAGTCAGAGAGCTGAAAATACCAGCGTCTCCCTGCTAGAACTGAAGTAAAAAGATGGAGAACTGCTAAAGGACTTCATCAAGCATTTTATAACTGAAGCAAGGTTAATTTCTGCCTTGAACACTTCAGTCACAACTGCAGATCTTTCGCCACAAGACTTCGTCAAGCATTTTACAACTGAAGTAAGGTCAATTTACGCCTTGAACACTTCAGTCGCAACTGCAGCTCTTTCGCTGCAAGACTTCGTCAAGCATTTTACAACTGAAGTAAGGTCAATTTATGCCTTGAACACTTCAGTCGCAACTGCAGCTCTTTCGCCGCAAGACTGTCAAGCATTTTACAACTGAAGCAAGGTCGATTTACGCCTTGAACACTTCAATCGCAACTGCAGCTCTTTCGCCGCAAGACTTCGTCAAACATTTTACAACTGAAGCAAGGTCAATTTATGCCTTGAACACTTCAGTCGCAACTGTAGCTCTTTCGCCGCAAGACTTCGTCAAGAATGTTACAACTGAAGCAAGGACAATTTACGCCTTGAACACTTCAGTCGCAACTGCAGCTCTTTCGCCACAACGTCACTAACAAAGACCTGAAAACCTCCCTCGCAAAAAGGCCTCTCAAAGGTGTCACTAAGCTCCTGGAAAGGAGTGACTGACACACCAGGGTCGAGGAAGATCTCTATCCTCAAGGCGAGAATGATTCATCTTTCGGGAACAAACGGGAGAACACAAGTGAGGAAGGACTCAGGAAGTTTCAGAAAAACGGTGCAAGTTTACGCCGTCCAACTCTAACATCACGCTTCGATAAATTCATTCCTCTCAATGCAAGCGTATCAGCCATCCTCATGGGTGGAGAAGGATGGAATAATCTGCCTTCCCCCCATGATGTCAACACCTAGCAGAAGAAGAGACAAGAATAAGTGGTGCACATCTCACAGAGATCATGGACACACTACTGACAACTGTCGAACCCTTAAAGAAGAACCGGAAGCCCTGATTCGCAAGGGCTATCTCTCCAACATCGTTCAGAAAGACAACGACACCGAAAATCCTCCGTTCTGGAGGGCTAATAAGCGTTAGCAGAGGTCATGCGAGTCGCAAGACTGTGAACACATGACCATCCTCCACTCCATTCATGATGACCTGACGAGGGGAGATTCCAATTCCTTCTGCAAGGCTTTCATCAGCAAAGTCAACTCCATAGATAACATTCTGCCTGTTCTCTACATCAAACGGCAATTTCTACAGCAAATTCCGCACTCAATTCTACCATTGAGTTCTCTCCAAACTTGCTGGGAACAGACAACAGGCTCTACGTCAACTCAGTCAAAGAGTTGTCCCTCTAAACCTGCCGGGCACAAACGGCAAGCTTGAATGTTCAACTCTATCTCTGAGTCATCTCTCAATGCTTGCTGGGATCAAACGGCAAGCTCTACATCAACTCTATCTCAGAGTTGTCTTTACACGCTTGCTGGGTGCAAACTGCAGGTGCAACATCCAACTCTGTTATAGAGTCCTCTACAAACTCGCCGAGATCAAATGGCAGTTTCTACATCAACCCTATCTCAGAGTTATCTCTACACGCTTACTGGCCGCAGCAGCAGGTGCAACATCCAACTCGGTCATAGAGTCCTCTACAAACTCGCCGGGATCAAACGACAGTTTCTACATCGACTCTATCTCAGAGTTAACTCTACACGCTCGCTGGGCGGAAACAGCAGGCGCAACATCCAACTCTTTCTTAAAGTCCTCTGCAAACTCGCCGGGACCAAACAACGATTTTTACATCATTCTACCACAGAGTTGTCTCCACAAACTCACTGGGATCAAATAGTGAGCTCTACGCCAGCTCAGCCACGAGTTGTCCCTACAAACTCGCTGGGGTCAAACGGCAGTTTCTGGACCAACTCAATCAAAGAGTTATCTCTACACGCTTGCTGGGTGCAAACAGCAGGTGCGACATCCAAGTCTGTCAAGAGTCCTCTCTAAGCTTGTTGGGAACAAACAACAAGTTCAGCACACAACTCGATCACGGAGTTTCCCCTATGAATCTGCTGGGGCCAAACAACAAGCTCAACACTCAATTCTACCACTGAGTTCCATCTAAATTCGCTAGGATCAAATAGCGAGCCATACATTGACTCAGTCAAAAAATTTTCTCTCCACACTCGCTTGGATCAAACAGCAAGCTCCACGACAAGCTCAGCATTCAACTTCGCCGCAGAGTTCTCTACAAACTTGCCGGCGCAAACGGCAAATTTGAACGTTCAACTCTGTCCCAGATATGCCATAACAACTTGTTCGGATCAAACAACAAGTGTGCAAACAGCTCTCCCAGAACAACTATTGATATGCGTACAAGATCTTCCAATCCACGGTGATGGAGTAAAAAGCTGGGTATACACATATGTTACCGCTGATTTCGGTGTGGGGGTAAACAGATAGAATTTGTGAGTCCGAGAACAACCTGAACAGTTGACTCAAGCCTTCTTGCTCCTAGCGCAACCTGCAAGGAAGTGCGAGACACCGGGGTTGATTCCGGCGACGCACCCTCCGACGCTCTTGTCAGTAATCAGAAGAGATTAAGAAAGAGCTTAAAGTGGTGAAAAAGTCATTAACCTGGTCACAGTGGCAGAGGGGAACTATTTATAGTCGCCAGGGGAGTGATTAGAGGCCTGGTTCCCTGTATAACTGCTAGGAGAAAAATCCTCACAGTCTGTTTAGGAAACTAACCCCTTGATTCCTGGTGAGAGCAAATCAGGCCCGTTGACTTGGTCAAATCAGTGGCCCTGATTTTTCTCTTGCTGGTCTGGGCTCGCCTCGGGTCGGGACCCGTGCCCAACTGGAGCGGACCCGTTCGCGGGTTATTTGGTCTGTGAGAAGGAGATCCAGTACCCGCTTTGGATCCGCTTGTATGTGAAATTACCTTTTTACCCCCGAGCTTCAAGATTCGTGCCCAATCTGGACAGTTCCGATTTAACCCCATTTTTAGCCATATCACGAGCCCCCCACTCCTAAAAACTGAGCGTGATCAGCCTTTGAGGAGTAGTTTGACTGTTTTGGTGGCTAGCGGAGTTGTATCGGAGTCCATATGGAGGACTTAGAATTTCGAAGGGGGTAGTGAGGTAACTTTTTGATGTCATGTACTGTTTCCTAGCCATATCGAGTATTTGACGGCTCTTATTTATTTTTTCGGATTATTTACTTAATTTTGCGATGTGTTTACTAATCGTTCGGGGGCCTTAACAGTGCATTCTAGGCGATAATTGTCCGTTCAGGGGCTCAAAAATATACCCCCGAATTTTTAATTATTTTCTAGATTTTTTAGTTAATTTTCCCGAATTTTTAGCAATTTTTTCGCAATTTTTAAATAAATAAACGATTTAAATAAATAAAAAATGATTTTTAATACCGATTTATGGCGTGGTTCGATCTGAGCCGTTGATCATGATCGAACTCGAATTTCTGAGAGATCCAGTGGCTGTTATCGCTCGGAAGCTTTTTTCTCCGTTTACGGGCTCGGAAAGGCACTTGCTCGTCCGCCGACCGGAGGGAGGGGGTCTCGGCAAATCCGAGTGACGTGGCGCAATCTGAGCCGTCGGATGGCGACGCGCATCTCGAGACGGGCACATTCCCCAAGAAAACACTATCTTGTCGTTTAGTGTCCTCGGCGAGATCTGGGCCGTCTGATCAAGATCAGGCGCGATTTTTGAGGAGAAAGTGAGTTTTCTCCATTTGCGAGCTCGGAAAGGCACTTGCTCGTCCGCCGACCGGAGGGAGGGGGTCTCGGCAAATCTGAGCGACGTGGCACAATCTGAGCCGTCGGATGGCGACGCGCATCTCGAGACGGGCACATTCCCCAAGAAAACACTATCTTGTCGTTTAGCGTCCTCGGCGAGATCTGGGCCGTCTGATCAAGATCAGGCGCGAAAGTTGAGGAGAAAGTGTGTTTTCTCCGTTTGCGAGCTCGGGAAGGCACTTGCTCGGTAGCCGACCGAAGACAGGGGGTCTCGGCAAGTCGGGCGACGTGGTGCGAACTGTCTCGAGATGATTCTGTTCCCAAGGACATTAATGGTGCCTCGGGGTTTGTGCGGCGTTCTGCCTTCCCCAGGTCATTAAGGATAACTCCTTCAATTAATGCGTGGCGTTTCAACTTCCGAGGGTCATAATGGCTGGTTCTTGGAGGTTAGACTATAAATACTTCCCCTCTGCCACTGTGACCAGGTTAATGACTTTTTCACCACTTTAAGCTCTTTCTTAATCTCTTCTGATTACTGACAAGAGCGTCGGAGGGTGCGTCGCCGGAATCAACCCCGGTGTCTCGCACTTCCTTGCAGGTTGCGCCAGGAGCAAGAAGGCTTGAGTCAACTGTTCAGGTTGTTCTCGGACTCACAAATTCTATCTGTTTACCCCCACACCGAAATTAGCGGTAACAGATTGGTGCCGTCTGTGGGAAAACAACCACACGAACAGCCTCAGCCCCGTCTCTGTCGTCCTCTCCAACTATGCCTCCAAAGAAGGTCAGATCCCGAGGGTCAAACCGTGGGGCTAATCCCGCCGACCCTACAGAGGAAGCCCCCTTCAATCCTATTCCTCAGCCCGACCTTCCTCCGCCGGCCCAGCAGGGTCAACCTCCTCTTCCCAAGCAGCAACCTAACAATGGCCCTTCCGGCCATAACGGTCGGAAGCAGAAGCAGCCCCTCAACCCGGACCATGTCTCGGTCCATAATGGGTCCTCGGACTCGATGGCTTCTCATCATCCCGACCTCCGCAACACTCTCCTGAACCGCCAGAAGGACGACGACCTCCGCACCCACCTTGACGAGAGGCGGGCCCGAGAGGGAGCCTCCCGCCAGCGTCAGGGTGAGCGGTCCCCTCGTCGCCGAGACGGTAGGAGGTCCCCAGACCGCAGGGGCCAGGCGACGTCTCCCGAACGCAGGAGGAGGAGGCCGCATTCCCCCGCGGATCGGCATCCTCGGAGGAACAATGACGCACCGATCACTCGTGCCGAGTTCCTGCAATTTCAGGACACCGTGCTACAGGCCCTCAACCTTCGGCAGAACGTCCAAAATGCTCAGAGGGCTCCAACGCCCCCGAGGACCCCAGTCCTCGCCGCCGAACCCGAAGTCCTTCCCCGGCTCCCAGCCACCGGCAGCAGCAATACAGTCCTCGCCGATCCCAGGATTACCGACTCCGCAGTCTGCGCTCCCCTTCCTATGAAGAGGAGTCCGGGGGGTCATACGATTACCAGCGGAGGGACGACGCCCTCATCCGCCGTTTCCATGAGGTGGAAAGGCGTATCGGCCGCATGGACAGGGAGGAGGAGTCCCGAGTAGGAACCGTCCGTCCCAGCCGACCCCCTTTCTCGCGGTTGATCATGGAAGCCCACATACCGAGGGGTTTCAAACCTCCGCAGTTTGAAACGTACTCAGGGGAATCCGACCCAGTCGATCACGTCGAAAGCTTCAAGACCCTGATGCTGATCCATCAAGCTTCCGACGCCGTGCTCTGCAGGACCTTCCCCGCCACCCTCAGGGGGTCGGCTCGGGAATGGTATTCCAGACTCGCTCCCTCCTCGATCTTCTCATTCGAGCAGTTTGAGACGCTGTTCATAACTCACTTCGTGAGTAGCAGGCGAGCTGAGAAGACAAGCCTCTCCCTACTGAACCTGTGGCAGGAAAGGGAAGAGAAGCTGCGGGACTATATGAAGAGATTCACCGCAGAGGTTAGGTCTATCGCCTCCTTAGACCAGTCAGTGGCGACCGTGGCATTCCAGTCGAACGTTCTCAACGCCAACCTCCGATCGTCCCTAGCCAAAAAGCCCCCGCATGACTTCGCCGACCTCCTCCTGAGGTGCGAGAAGTACATCCGAGCAGAGGAGGCTGAAGCCCTTCCGAGCTTCGGGGGGTCCTCCTCAGGGTCGAAAAGGAAGGCGACGGGGGAAGAGGGGTCCAAGAAAGCTCAGAAGGACAATGACGGTCAGCGTCGCCCTCCCCCCAGGTTCGAGAAGTTCACTCCCCTCACCACTAACGTCTCTACCATCCTAATGGAAGTGGAGAAGGAGGGGGTCATCCCTCCAACTCCGAGGATGCACACTCCGGCAAAGAGGAGGAACAAAGATAAATGGTGTCGTTACCATCGGGACCACGACCACGACACGAACGACTGTCGGGCTTTGAGAGATGAGATCGAAGCCCTCATCCGGAGGGGGCAGTTGGCCAAATTCATGAAGGCTAACGATCGGGTAGATCGCAATTCTCCTCCGCCTCGGGGGGCTAACAAGCGCTCCCAGCGACGCGAAGAGACACCCGAGTTCGAGGAGGAACGGATTCTACACCTGATCCACGGAGGCCCCATAGGGGGCTCCTCTAATTCCTCCCGGAAAGCCTTCGTCCGAGAGGTCAACTCGGTTCACAGTGCCCCTCCCCCCAAAGGTCTCGGCGTCCCTGTGTCTTTCTCCGATGCAGACCTCGAAGGGGTCCGAACCCCACACTGTGATGCCCTCGTCATCGACCTCCGGATGGCCAACTTCAAGGTGCAGAGGATTTTAGTAGACAATGGGAGTTCGGTCAATATTCTTTTCCTCTCGGCCTTCCGAGGCCTGCAGCTGTCCCGGGACCGTCTCAAGCCGGCCAGTTATACACTCCACGGGTTCACGGGGGTCCCGGTAACTGTCGAGGGAGTGATAACCCTAGACGTAACCGTGGGAAGCGCCCCTACTACCCGGACCGAGCCGATGGACTTCATGGTCGTCGACGTCCCTGGCGGCGTATAATGTCATTCTAGGCTGACCCGGCCTAGCCGCCTTGGAAGCTGTCCCCTCGGCGTACCATTTGAAAATGAAGTTCCCCACTCGGTCGGGAGTAGGGGAAGTCAGGGGAAGTCAAGAAACAGCCCGGAAGTGCTACATGACTTCCACCGGGGGACCAGTGCTCTCGCTCGAGACACTAGAAATCCTCGAGCCGAATGCTCGGCCAACGTCCGAGCCGGCGGACGAGTTAGAAGAAGTGCTCTTCTCGGTCGAGGACCCGGGCCGGAAGTTCCTTATCAGCAAATCCTTGCCGACCGCACTGTGCTCGGACCTGATTAAATGCATCCGGGATAACCGTGACTTGTTTGCATGGTCGACCGTGAACATGAACGGCATTTCCGATGAGCTGCTCGTCCATCGCCTAAGTGTCGAACCGGGGTGTAAACCGGTTCAGCAGAAGAGGTGAAAGTTTGCTCCCGAGCGACAGCAGGCCATCAAGGAGGAGGTGGATAAACTGCTGAAGGCCAAGTTCATACAGGTTGTAAATTACCCTGAGTGGCTCTCCAATGTTGTAATGGTCAAGAAGTCGAACGGCTCCTGGAGAATATGCATTGACTTCACCGACCTGAATAAGGCGTGTCCGAAGGACCCATTCCCTCTTCCAAATATCGACACCCTCATTGCCGCCACCTCGGGCCATGAGCTCCTCAGCTTCGTGGATGCCTTCTCGGGCTATAACCAAATCCGAATGTTCCCTCCGGACATTCCGAAGACCTCCTTCGTCACCGATCAGGGCCTCTACTGCTATCGGGTCATGCCGTTCGGCTTGAAGAACGCGGGCGCCACCTATCAGCGCCTCGTCAATAAGGTCTTCCAGAACCAGATAGGTCGGAATATGGAGGTATACGTTGACGACATGCTCGTCAAAAGCGTCCGAGGCACCGATCACGTGGCCGACCTCCAAGAGGCCTTCGGCGTGTTGAGAAGGCACAGAATGCGGCTGAACCCGAACAAGTGTGCGTTCGGGGTCTCCTCGAAAAAATTCCTCGGCTTCATGGTAAGCCAACGAGGAATCGAAGCTAACCCCGAGAAGATTAAGGCCATATTAGACATGGCCCCGCCTCGTAACATCAAGGAGGTGCAGAAGCTCACTGGTCGGCTCGCTGCTATCGGTCGGTTCCTCTCGAAGTCGGGGGAAAAGTGCCTCCCCTTCTTCAAAGCACTCAGGGGGGCTAAGGGTTTTGAATGGGGCCAACCACAACAGGAGTCGTTCGACCAACTAAAGGCCTACTTGGTGAACCCCCCTCTGCTCAGCAAACCGGTCCCAGGCGAGACTCTCTTCGTCTACTTGGCTGCTTCCGAGCAGACCTTGAGCGCTGTCTTGGTAAGAGAGGAGGACCGGTCCCAAAGGCCCATCTACTACGTGAGCAAAGTGCTTCGGGACACCGAGCTCCGCTATCCGAAGATAGAGAAGGTGGCCTACGCCCTAGTCACGGCGGCGAGGAAGCTTCGGCCATACTTTCAGTCCCACTCGATCGTCGTCCTCACCGACCAGCCCCTAAAGCAGATCCTCTACAAGCCCGAGACCTCGGGCTGGCTGATGAAGTGGTCCATAGAGCTGAGCCAGCATGACATATCTTACCAACCTCGGACAGCCATTAAAGCGCAGGCACTCGCCGACTTCATCGTAGAGTCCACTATCCCTGAAGTCGAACACATTCCGAATGGACCCCCCATTTGGGCAGTCTTCGTGGACGGATCCTCTTGTAATGAAGGAAGTGGCGCCGGCATCATTCTAAACGGCCCTGACGACTTCGCCCTCCAGTACGCGATCCGCATGAACTTCAAGGCCTCGAACAATGAGGCAGAGTATGAAGCACTTATCGCTGGTCTCGGACTTGCACGAAGTGCTGGGGCGCAGCGCCTCCGAATCCACAGCAATTCCCAGCTTGTCGTGAACCAAGTCTTGGGCAAGTACGAGGCTCGAGACGAGCGGATGGCGAAGTATCTTGCTAAGGTTCGGGCCCTCATGGGCCGGTTCGAGGAGGCGCTCATCCAGCGGGTCCCTCGTGAAGAGAACTCACAGGCCGATGCCCTCTCCAAATTGGCCTCGTCCTCCCTGCAAGGTCTCGAACAGACCGTGCTGATCGAAGTCCTCTCTAAGCCGAGCATCGAAGACGAGACACCTGGCTCGGCGGAATCGTTGCCGGTCATGTTACAAGATAATTGGATGAAGCCTCTAGTGGAGTTCTTGAGGGATGGGCTCCTACCCGAAGACCCCAAAGAGGCTCGCCGAGTCAGAACCCGGGCCGAGCGGTATGTCTTGATCGAGGGCATCCTATACAAACGCTCTTTCTCTCAAATAGACGGCCGACCGTACCTAAGGTGCCTCTCTCCGGATCAGGCCGAATATGCTCTACAAGAGCTCCACGAAGGCATCGGAGGGGCACACTCAGGATTTAGGTCCTTGGCCCGAAAGGCTTTGAATTATGGGTACTTCTGGCCGACCCTCCTTTAAGACGCCGAGCAACACGTTCGGCAATACAGCTCTTGTCAGAGACACTCCAGCATCCGACGCCTCCCTCAGGCCAACCTCGCCTCCCTATCAAGTCCCATCCCCTTTGCAATGTGGGGGATGGATTTACTAGGGCCTTTCCCTCCGGCTCCGGGTCAGTTCAGGTTCTTGGTCGTAGCCATCACTACTTCTCGAAGTGGGTCGAGGCCGAGCCCCTCGCCACTATAACCGAGAACAAGGTGGTACAGTTCTTCTGGAAGAGCATCATTTGTATGTTCGGCGTCCCCCGCGTCCTCGTGACGGACAACGGGACTCAGTTCACTGGCACAGCATTCTGAGCTCTATGCGACGACCTGGCCATCCAGCAGCGCTTCTCGTCCGTCTCCCACCCTCAGTCGAACGGACAAGCAGAAAATGCTAATCGGCAGATCCTCGCAGGCATCAAGAAAAGGCTAGGCAAAAGTTCCAAGGGCTTGTGGGTCGACCAACTCCCCAACGTCCTATGGAACTACCGCACGAGCAAGCGGACCCCCACAGGCGAGTCCCCTTTCAACCTCACCTATGGGTCCGAGGCCGTGATACCTCTCGAGGTCGGAATACCTTCCCCTCGGCTCACAGCCTATGACGAAGCACAGAATGCCAGAGACCTCAGAGCAGACTTGGACCTGATAGATGAACTGAGGGAAAGGGCGTCAATTCGGCAGCAGACTTACCGAAGAAGAGTTGAACTAGCGTACAATAAAAAGGTCCGACCCGCCAACCTTAAGCAAGGATATTTGGTCTTGAGAAAGCTAGCCATATCCTTCCCCAGTCGGAAGAGCAAGCTGGCTCCGAACTGGGAAGGGCCGTACAGGATCATGAGGGTAGTTCGGCCCGGGACATATCGTCTTGAAGACCTAGAGGGCAGAGAGCTTCCGAGGACCTGGAATGCCGACCACCTCCTAAAATACCAAGAAAGCGCTCCGGCGCCGCTCTAAGTATCATAAGATATCGAGTCATTCCAGTCCTCCGACTTGTAACCTATTTTCATAAATTGTACTATGTAAAACGGTTCGCCGTCGATTATCAATAAAGAAAGCTCTTTCGTGTTTTTAAATTCGCATGCTTCTCTCCCCTCTTATCAACTGCTTTTTAAACTGAGATTTCAACCAATGGTTCGGAGTCCACGTTCGGCTTGACCTCACCTCCTCGGCTCGTCCCCGGACGAACCAGGGGTAGACCGTCGTTCGGAACTGCTCTCACAACCGTTGAACTACACCGATGGTTCGGAGTCCAACACTCGGCTCGACTTTACCTCCTCGGCTCGCCTCCGGGCGAGCCAGGGGTAGATCGCCGTTCGGAATTGCTCCCACAACCGTTGAACTACACCGATGGTTCGGAGTCCAACACTCGGCTCGACTTTACCTCCTCGGCTCGCCTCCGGGCAAGCTAGGGGTAGATCGCCGTTCGGAATTGCTCCCACAACCGTTGAACTAAACCGATGGTTCAGAGTCCAACACTCGGCTCGACTTTACCTCCTCGGCTCGCCTCCGGGCGAGCCAGAGGTAGACCGCCGTTCGGAATTGCTCCCACAACCGTTGGACTACAACGATGGTCCCGGGATCCAACACTTGGCTCCCAGTCCCCCCAAGCTTGCTTCGCGGCAGACTGGGAGTGGACCCCCACTCCGCTTCGTCAGTGGAGGGACACCGAAGCCATGTTCGGCCACATAATCCGAGCACTCCTGCCTAGCAGCCGAAGCATGAAGCCCTACGCCTCCGGTCGGCTACCGAGCAAGTGCCTTCCCGAGCTCGCAAACGGAGAAAACTCACTTTCTCCTTAACTTTCGCGCATGATCTCGATCAGACGGCCCAGATCTTGCCACCGGCGCTAAACGACAAGATAGCGTTTTCTTGGGAACTGCGCCGCCTCGAGATTCGTGCCTGCGTTCAACGACTCAGATCTTGCCACCTGCGCTAAACGACAGGATAACGCTTTCTTGGGGACAGAGCCGCCTAGATATTCTCTCCGTACCTTGTCAGAGTCACTAAACGACAAAATACCGTACATATAGGAACCCGTTTGGTTCAACACTCTCGCCGGCGGAACTAACACGCTCGGTTCAAGGACCTCGGCGCGACCAACACAGTTATAAGCAAGACAAATATGCAGAGCAATGAAAGATATTTTATTAAACAACCAGGCTGTAATACAAAGTGCATCTGTTCCATGGTTACAAAGTGTTTGCAAATAAAATACATGACGCCGACCCACTATACTTGGCCCTCATATGGAAATATCTTCACTAGACTGTTCGGTCGCCTGTCCGTCCTCCTCGGCTGATAGCTCCCCTGCACCCTTCCGGAGCTTTGCCACCACGGTTTGCAAGTATCGAATCTCCGAGAGAAAATTGTCCCGCTCGGCTATAATCTTCGACTGGTTATGCCGAATACACTTGACCCGAAGAGCATTGCTGAAAGCGGTTTGCGAATCTTCGTCCTCCCCTGCAAGGCTCAACTCGGCAATCCTATTCTCCAGGCGTTGGATCTCCGCTTCCCGAAGGTCAAGGACGGACGAGAGGTGGGCCCGCTCACTCTCAGCTCGGCGTAACTCCAGCTCGACGCGCCTGGGACTCAGAGCCGTCGTCCCAGAAGTGGCCTCGGATTCAGATTCGTCATCCGAACCGTGGAAATCAGCATAAGGGTCGGTCGCCTCGAGCTGAAAAGAAAGGAGAACGAATTGCAAGTTTTCAATACACTTCCGAGGCACAAGACTTGGAAAATTCCAAACAAACTTACAAACTCATATATATTGTCTTCACATACATCAAGACCGACTCTACTACAAAGTTTTACAACAAATTCGAAGGAACATAAAACTACATGATCAGGGCCTCTTCGGAAGGGGAACGCTTCGGTTCAGGGAAAGGCGAGGACGACGAGGCCTGCCCTCCGAACTCGATCCTAAACCAACGAAGCGTGAACCCCCTTCGCTGCCGACCCTAATTGTGGCGCCGGCCGAGGCACCGCTCGACGAGACGGCTGCGCTACTCTGAGCGTCGGCAGGGCTCCGCCTAGCCGCAGGCAAACGTGTTGCGAGTTCATAAAAAGAAATCCCCCTCTCGCTCTCTTCGCGGGTGCACGACGTACTGCGGACGTTAGCCCTCTCCGGCACAGGCTTGAGCGACGCAATCTCTTCCTCCAGTTCAATGATTCTGTCTCTCAGAGCGTCGTCCTTCGCCAACTTCCTCGGACGAGAAGGCCTCGACGAGCCAGAGGCGTTGGCACCATCGGTCGCAAGCCGTCGAAAGTGGGTGACCTCGATCCCCTTATCTATCGTGATCCTTCTGAGCTTGTCGACTTCTGCCAATAGCCTCTTGCGCTCGACCAACGCCTTCTCCAACTCGGAAGTCAGCTTCTCTTCCGCCGCCAAGCGTTCTTTCTCCGATAATTCCAAGTGTTGGACCTCAGCCAAAAGGTCATCATTCTTCTGCTCGGCGGCAGTGAGCTCTCTACGGAGCCGCTCGACTTTCCCTTCGGGACAAGGAGCTTGGGGGTACTTCCGCAGTTGCCACAGCTCGCGACAGTACCTCCGCACAGCTGCCTTCATCTCCTCCAGCTTGCCGAGCAGGAGAAACCGATTCTGTCGGCTCTGCAAGAGCTCGCACTTCGTTTTCGCCAGCTCCTTCCGAAGGTATACAACCTCCGTGATCGGACCGAACTTCACCTGAAAAGCGGAGATAAATCCGATGGGACAATACGAAACATCTACAACTAGTCACACGCAAATCCGAAGCTCAACACTTGGATAAATTTTTGCCAAACAAAATGTTTTCATTCAAAACCGAGGTGAAAGTTTTACACAAGCGGTGGCCAGTCCGCAGTTAGGCTTACAAAAAAAAGACTAAAAAAGACAACCGAGTCAGGAGTCGACCTTTTTGTCGTTAGGGTCCGTCGACCCCCCGGCCTTGTCCTCGCCATCGCCCTCGCCTCCGTCCTCGCTCCCGCTCTCCTCCTCGGAATCGTCCTCCTCCTCGCCCTCGGCTTCGGTCTCCCCTGGGCCTTCGACGCCTTCCGTCTCTCCCTCGGGGCCGAGCAACCCCTCGGGAACACCCTCCTCCCCTTCCACGAGGTCGTAAAAGTGGTAGGAGGACGTGTCGAAGCCCGGGTACTTGGGGCTCGACCGTAGGCTTCCTCCATGTTCTGGAGCATGTGCTGCGCGGCCTCCTCCTGCACGGCCTTCCTCACCTTCTTCACCTTCTTCTGGTGCTTGGCCATGGTCCTCTCGGCCCTCTTCCGAGCCTTCTCCGCTTCCGACCGAGCGTTGGCCAGTGCCTCCTTCAGCTCGGCGGCCTCTTTCTCCGAGGCCTCAAGTTTGGCCGTCGTGTCCTTCGACAGCTGAATGGCGTCGGCCAGCTGCTGCTCCAGCCCTTTCACTTCAGCACCCCTCTTCGCCGAGAGGAGCTGCTTGGCATCAAGCAGCTGCGTGGCCTTGACGCGCTCCGCCCTCTCCCGCTCATTCTCCTGCTCCTTATTCGCAAACTCCTCGACCAGGAAGTTGAAGTGGCAGAGGGTCTGAAAAAGAACAGCGGATTAAAATCCGAGCCCAAAGACTTAGAAAAAATTCTAAGAAAGAAATTTTGATAAGGGAGAGCTCGGCCTACTTACCGACATAGTATTCCGAGCGATCTGCATCACGGCGTCCCCTGCAAGCCCGGCCTTCAGGGTCGCTCGGTCCTTTGGGGTAGGCAGGTGCCTCACCGCCTCCATGCAGATGTTGCCGTCGCCCAAGAAGCCGTCGACGTTCATCACCTGACAGTCGGGCACGAAGATCTGCTTGTGACGCTTGGTCAGGATCTTCTCCGCATCGGCAGTGAGGGGCGAACTTGGAGGGACAACACCTCTTTCACGCCGAACGCACCGCTCGACGGATCGGGAGCGTCCCCCTTCAGGGTTGGTGTCGGCGCACCCGAGGCAGGAGGGTCGAGGACCATGACCTCCCCCTGCTCGAGGACCATGACCTTCGGCTGGTCGGCAGCCTTCACAACCGAAGGCTTCTTTGAGGCTCGGTTGACCTGAGGCCCCGCCGCAGGCCTCTTCTTCTTCGCCTCCTGCTCCGACCGGCCCTTCGCCACCAGAGCTTTGTAGTCCAGCTTCATCGTCTCTGCACAAGCCGAATGAAAAAACTTAGAAAAATTTTCATGAACTTTAAGCAAAAAGTACAAATACCAGAAGCATACTAGGGTCGATCGGACTGAGACCCCCTCGGAACAGATCCTCCTCGGTAATTTCTTTCCAGCTTAGCGCTGGCAGGGCGAGGAGCTTCTTCTGGACCTCCGCTTCCTCATCACTCAGCGCCGCCTCCTTCTTAGTCTGCTTGGGCAGACCCTCCTTTGCCCAAACCGTCGGTATCACCCACGGCGCTGGAGCTCGGATGAGGAAGTACTTCTCCTTCCAATGTTTGATCGAGTCCGGATTCTCGATCAGCTTCACGCCCGTCCGGGGCGAAAGATAGAACCTCTGTTCGTCTCGCCTTGCTGACAGGGTCGGTAGAGACTCCGAAAGAGGAACATACTCGGCTTACCGCCGACCTCTTGGCATCGGAGGACGAATGCCATGACGTGCCTCCATGTGTTCGGCATCAGCTGGGCGGGGCTCAAACCGTACCATGTCAGGACATCAACCACGAACGGGTGGAGGGGAAAGCGGAGTCCGGCAATAAGGGAGTCGACCGGAAAGACGCACACGTCCGACGAGGACTTTGTGTTGGCCCGGAAACCCGGCCCGGGGAGGAGCAGTCCATAGTCGGCAGGGATCCGGAAGCCCTCTCGGATCAGGTGGAGGTCACCCTCGGTGAGAGACGAGATGGTATGGTCCACCTCGGATAGCTCCCTCGGCTCGTTCTCCTCCACCAACTTAGCCGTACCTTGTGTCACTCTCTCCAAGGTGTCCTCGGCGTAGTCCCGTACGCCCCCCACGCTCGACAGAGAAATGGGCTGCCGACCGAACGCTCCAGCCGTCTTCGGCGTTTCCACGATCGTGACCACGGCCTTGCCCTCCCGGGACACCGCCGCAACCTCCTTGGGCAGCTCGGCCACTTCGCCCTCTCTGTCCGGACGAACGACATTCTGATCGCTCGGCTCCACTACTTCCTTCCCTTTATCCCCTCGGCCAACGGCTTGCTCCGAGGCGGGGGTCTCATCCGTGATCTTAACCATTTTTTCTAAAAGCGAAGGGAAAGAGACTGACCTTGAAGTGATAGGTACGGTCGGAAAGTTCATCGGAGACAAGGAACGCTACCGCGACAGCTAGCACCGCCACCAGAGAGCTGAAAACTTCGAAGGCAAAGTAAAAACTGAAGAGAGAGAGTAAAAGTAAAAAATGAGACTTGGTCTAAGGGGGGGGTGAAGATTTATAGTAAAATGGAACGTCCTTTGGACTTCCAAACGAAAGAGCGCGACTTTTGGGCTGCTCTCGAAACGTCGCGAAGGCCCAACGCAACTGCCTTCCTCACCAAGTCAACTAGCTCGGCGCAATGGGATCTGAATCCGAGCAAAACGCAATCCGAGCCAGATTGCACAAACTCCGGTCGGTCTCCGAGCAAGTACCATTCCGAGCCAACAAACAGAGAAAACGCACTTTCTCCTCAACTTTCGTGCATAATCTCGATCAGGCGGCCCAGATCTCGCCGAGAACACTAAACGACAAGATAGTGTTTTCTTGAGAAATGTGCCCGTCTCGAGATGCACAGCTACCATCCAACGGTTCAGATTGCGTCAGGTCCCTCGGAAGCCCCACCTTTGTCTAGAGAAACCAGAAAAAGTTTTGATTCAAAGTTTTAAGGCACCGCCCTCGGCGAGCACCCCCCAGGCCCCGGGTCTCGGTCGGTGTTTCGCCGACCCACGGGCCCCGGTCGAAAGCAGATCAACACTCATAGATCGAGAGTAGTGCACCATTCCGAGCTAGTTGATTGTAACTGTGAAGGTTCGGCCTGATAGAGGACTCTGGCAACAGAGCCTTCACAGTTGCAAACAACAAGCTCAGAACGCCGAAGATCATGGTGGAAGAACGACCGCTCGTCCTTCCGAAGCAACTTGGCCCCCGGGTCCGAATTTGGATCGTCACCTCTTCCACCATGATCTCCTCCGACCCCGCCACCCACCTCGGGACAGCCGGAGTCGGCAGAAGACCTTGGTGGAAGAATGACCACCCATCATCCCGGAGCGACTCATACCTCGGGTTCGGATCACAGTCGTCACTACTCCTGCCTCGTTCTCCCCCGACCCTGACACCCACAATGAGGGCCGTCAGGAACGGGAGAAGAAGAAGGCAGTAGAGTGACCACCCCTCCGAACCAATCAAGGTCAAGACCCCACAAGACTGGCGTCCGCCAGAGGCAGACACCACCGAGGTCTAAAGCTCAACATTGCTGCGACTGAAATGACAAGAGGAATGGAGTACTTATAGCCTAACCTCCAAGAACCAGCCATTATGACCCTCGGAAGTTGAAATGCCACGCATTAATTGAAGGAGTTATTCTTAATGACCTGGGGAAGGCAGAACGCCACACAAATCCCGAGGCACCATTAATGTCCTTGGGAACAGAATCATCTCGAGACAGTTCGCGCCACGTCGCCCGACTTGCCGAGACCCCCTGTCTTCGGTCGGCTACCGAGCAAGTGCCTTCCCGAGCTCGCAAACGGAGAAAACACACTTTCTCCTCAATTTTCGCGCCTGATCTTGATCAGACGGCCCAGATCTCGCCGATGATGCTAAACGACAAGATAGTGTTTTCTTGGGGAATGTGCCCGTCTCGAGATGCGCGTCGTCATCCGACGGCTCAGATTGCGCCACGTCGCTCGGATTTGCCGAGACCCCCTCCCTCCGGTCGGCGGACGAGCAAGTGCCTTTCCGAGCTCGCAAAAGGAGAAAACTCACTTTCTCCTCAAAAATCACGCCTGATCTTGATCAGACGGTCCCAGATCTCGCCGATGACACTAAACGACAAGATAGTGTTTTCTTGGGGAATGTGCCCATCTCGAGATGCGCGTCGCCATCCGACGGCTCAGATTGCGCCACGTCGCTCGCAAACGGCAAATTTGAACGTTCAACTCTGTCCCAGATATGTCATAACAACTTGTTCGGATCAAACAACAAGTGTGCAAACAGCTCTCCCAGAACAACTATTGATATGCGTACAAGATCTTCCAATCCACGGTGATGGAGTAAAAAGCTGGGTATACACATATAAGTGATTATATATATATATATATATATATATATATATATATATATATATATATATATATATATGAGTTGTTGCATATACACGACAATATATACATATATATATATAAATTTATATGCAACCCCAAGCTCCAAAAAGTTCCAAAAATCTCCTAAAAATTCTAAAAGTTGCAAAATGAAATATTTTCAAAGCAAAAACACTCTTAAATGTGTGAAAATGGAGATAGATTGTTGGAGGGCGTCGGAACGGGTCAGGTTCACAACCCAAACCCGCAACCAAATCAAGAAGCTCAACAAGAGAAGCAAAGGGTTGTTAACGGGTCGGATCCAAACCCGTTTTAACCCAAACCCGCACCGCTTCTTCTATTCTTCAGATTTTGGTGCCAAAAACACCTCCGAAATCCTTCGTCGAAAAACCCAAGAACAGGAGCGACTGTCTCACTCCGACTCCGAGCATCACGACCCCTCACTCCAACAGCGAATTCGTGCTCTCGCCTCCTCACGAGCGTCTCCGCCTTCGAGCTCTCGTCCCGTTGAAACCCAAAACAAAGCCTAATATTTCTCTAACTCTGTAGCTCGACGAGACGGAATTCTATAGCTCGGCGAGAGGGCCTCATAGCTCGGCGAGGCTTTCAAAGGTCATAGCTCAGCGAAAATGGAGTCCCGTAGCTCGGCGAACCTCTCGAAGGCCATAGCTCGGCGGATTCAAGACCTCCATAGCTCGGCGAAGGAGTTAACACAATGGAGAACGAAGCTCGACCACCATGGCTCCATCCGAAAATAGAGCTTGAGCCCATAGCTTGGCAAAACCCAACGACCCACCATAGCTCTGCAGAAACAAGGCTTCAACGTCCACAGCTCGGCGGGAAAACAAACCCCATAGCTCGGCGAAGGCCATTGCAAAATGCAGTCTCGATGAGGAAGAAGACGGGTTTCGAAGTGCTCGGCGTAGTGCAAACGCCTTGTCGACGAGCTCCAAGCTATCCTCGGCAACCTCTCCGAACTCCTCAGTTGCCGAGCTATGCATCGAGGAAGATGAAAAGTAGCTCGGCAATTTCGTTCGCCGAGCTAAGGGGCCGAAGATGATAGCGGATCTCCAAAAAGTTCGCGCTATCCCGTGATCGACGCTTCATGGCTTTTTCGGCCTGATCAAGAGCTTTCGACCGTCGGATCGCCTCAGCGCGCGAGCCCATCGCTGATTAGCGCCGTGGATCGCTTTAAAAAGCATGACAGATCTGATAAATCCAGAAAATATTTTTAAATTCATTTTTAAATCGAAAAATCAATTAAAAATTCAAATATAATTATTTAAATTTGGAAAAATAATTAAAAAATCCGAAAAAATAATTAAAATTGAATTCATTAATTATAAAATTCGAAAGAGTGATTTTGAGATTGTAGAGCATTCCATAAAATGCGGAGAAATCCGAAGCACTATGAAAAAATTCCCAGAAAATTCCCAGAAAATTCCAGAAAATTTGAAAAAATCCGAAAAAATATGGAAAAATCCAGGAAAATATTCACTGCCTCCAGAAGCCACATATCAGTTCCAGATATCTACGAACACTTCGACTGCTAAGATTATTCGCCAGACTCTAAAAATAAGACGTACTACTTCCCGAAAGCCATGAAAATTGCCTTCCGGGAGTGGGGGGCTTATGATGATGGTAAAAATCGCAGCAGATCAGAGCCGTACCATTCCTGCACGGATCTCAAAGTGTCTACAGGTAGATTAGCCATCACAGGCCTATTTTACAGGCCTGGCCTCACTCCAAGATATGGGCTTCTTTCAAGCCCAAAAAAGTGACAGACTATGTCTACTAAGAGAGACTCCCATCCCATGATGGCTAGGAGTCTCAGCTTTTATCCTCTTACAGGGATATCTTATCTTTTCAGGGGGGGAGACATGAAAGATCCGACGGTCACGATTTGGCTTCTAGAATGTCTCTCAGGCCTATAAATACTCCCCCTCCTCAATTTCCAGGTAATCAACAATTCACCAGTTTTTACTCTCTCTCTCTCTCTCTCTTTCTGATTCTGACTTGAGCATCGGAGGGTCTGTCGCCGGGGGCCACCCCCCGGTGTTTTAGACGTTTTGCAGGTCCAACGGTCGCATCAACAACTGTCGATTTCAGATGACAAAAGGTCAATCAACGATCCTGATTCAATCTCATAAGCTCTAACGTCTGTTAACGGCCAATGCACAGGTTTGACTTTTAATAGTTTCTATCCATTATTAACTCACTATCTGTTTGCTCCCACACCGAAAAAAAGCAGCAACACTATCTTTTTGATAGCGTTTTGGAAATGCCATAAAATAACAATGTTTCGAAAACGACGTTAAAAGGACATTGTTTTCAAAACACCGTAAGAAAAAATAGCATTTTCCAAACGTCGTAAAAAAGATAGCGTTATGTAAATGCTGTGAAAAGATAGCGTTTCGAAAATGCTATCAAACGACAACGTTTTTGTAAAACACTATATACTTTTTACATCATGGGTTATGACAACGTTTGTAAAATGGTGTCATAACCCTTTTATAGCATTTCAGGAATGCTGTCAAAAAGCATTTTTGTTGTAGTGCCAGATTCTTTTGTATTCTTTTCATTTTCTAGGTGTTAGTCTCACTGGATTTTTCCTAGTAAAGGTTTTAATGAGGCAACATTGTGCGCATCAAATATTAATTCAATGATTCTGAAAAATGTTGTACTCTTTTTTTTCGCTCTGATTTTTTCCCACTTGATTTTTCTCAGCAAGATTTTAATGAGGTAACAATAATTAAATGTTTAACATTCTGAGAGAGTAGTAGAAATTGTGGACATCCAAGTGGGAGTGCTGTAAATATTATTAGTGGATGACCACCATCTCCATGATTTTTTAATTTCTCCTCCACCATCTCCATGATCTTGTAACTCCTCTCCCTCCATGTCCATGAATTTGTAACTCCTCTCCCACCTCTCCCACTTCTTCCACCTCTTCTACTTCTCTCTTTTGTAACTTATGAGGTCATTTGTAACCCTATCAATTGGTAGAGCACTCTAACTATGAGAAGCAAAAAAAAAAAAGAAAAATTCGTTCAGCTATCTCCTTATATTTTAATAGTATTTCTTTATATTTGTAACATAGATAATGTAGTTAATTGAAGATAATTATAGTTCTCTTTACTTTATTTTCTTTGGTGCATTTGCATGTGTATATTTTACTAGTAGATATTAACTAAAGATGAAGAGTTGCTGCAATCTCAGAGATGAAGAGATATTACGTTGGGATGTGAAAGCAAGTTAGAGAGATTAGAAGAGGGGACTGTTGGAGTTCGCGCAATTGGTGAGGATGATGTGCACGGATTTTGGACCAGGTATTTTTATCAAGTATATTTTGTGAGTTTCAGATTTTTCTTAAATAGCTAGTAGTAGTAGTAATTATGCATGCTTCATGACATGTTCGTATTACAACTTAAATAGTATGTTTTGCATGGATCAGACAATGTTAGTTTGATTCAATTTGAATAAATGATAAGAATATGGTGATGAGATTTCTGTAATTGTTATTTTGGATAAAGAAGCTAGGTGCGCAGAGGTAAGATTTACTTTGCTAGATGGATGTGGGTCTAGATTTCGTAGGGGTTTCTGCTCATCTGATATTTAACAAAGCATATGAAAAAGTGATACAATTTGTTGACATGTTTCAACTGCAAATTAAAAGTATATTTGTTGCATATGGTGTAAACTTGTCTGATCCACTATTTAAGTAGTATTAAAACTCACTAGGCGCGTGGTAATTTTGTTAAAGGCTGAATGTATATTTTGAAATATTTGTAGAAGATGAATTTGACGTGAAATTGTTTTCTGTTTACTGAATATTTGAGGTAAGATCTGAAATTTAGCTGCCATGTACATTTTATTTGATGGACATTTAATAACGTGCTCGAGTCTGCATATATTTCAGGTGGGGCGTCACACCTTCTTCCACCTTCCTCCCTCCTTGATTGAGGCTACTCATCTCCACAACCTCCAACAACACTCCCGACCACCCATCTCCTTCAACCCCCCCCCCCCCCCCCCCCACCTCAATTGGATCCCCACACCTCAATTATCCAATCTGCACCACCCACTTCCATCCTCCTCGCACTTATCCTCATCCTCATTCTCGTCAGGTTTAACGCCAAATTAATTTTGGATTATTTAAACATTAATTTTAATGGATGAATGTATCAGTCGTTAAAACAAAATAAAGATTATGAATAAAATATGTTGTGTGTCGACAAAAAACTCAGAGCATTATGCACGTTAACTAAAAAAATATTGGAAGGTTTCTCACTATTTGTCCAGGAAAAAAATAAAAGAGAGAACAATGCTTTGAAATTCTCAATGCATGTATGAAGGTATTGTATTATTTGTATGGGAAGCATGACACATTCCGCATGCTTTAATCAGAGTAAGAAAAAGGAAAAAATATTCCACAGCTAAATCTCGCTCCAGGTGATTTCCTGTATATGCAGAAGCAGAAGCAGAAGCTAGCTCTTGACGCCTATAACAGAAGAACGAATTGTGTTTATTATTTTCAAGGAATCTCTTCCGAGAATACAACAATATTGCTCACTGGGTTGGTAAATTATGCAGGAGTAGTGGAGTTCTTTTGTCAAGGAGATCTACTGATATGGTTAAAAATAGAATCAAATCGGACACGAATCTTAAAGCTCCCAGGAGTAAAATCGGTAAATTTCACTAGAAACACGTCCATAAATGGGACTTGGGCCTCTTTCGAACTCAATAACGAAAAAAGGGATCAGTTAGAGTCTAACTGGGTTGTCATAACAACACAATTTGAATGAGTCCATGATTATTTGAATAGAATTTAAACTCATAATTATCCATAAGAGACGATTCAAGAACCGTATCTCTTATCATGAGAAGAGTTTTAACTCAATCTCCACAACCACCCTTATCTTTTCATGAAGAAGTGGTAACCAATTCAATCCAAATACATCGGAAAGTAAAGATAAATCATTATCTCGAAACTGACCCTCAAAGCGACTATAAATACCCCATGACCTCCATAAGAACTGGAAAATCAGTATTTTGCCACAAAAACCTCTCATAAATTTTTTGCAAGGTTGAACAATGAAATCTCAGTTAGTGATGGAAAGAAGGCATTCACACCGGCAGAGTTGGCCCTCAAGACACCAAATTCCAAAGCAATGACGGCTCTTTATGCAGGGTTGAACAATGAAGAGCTAATGCGATGTGGGCACAACTGCAAAACAGCTTACGAGATCTGGAACAACATACTGAAGCGGCATGAAGGAACTACTTCCGAGGTAAAAGCTAAAGTGAATTTGTGTTTTTATAAGTTTGATATGTTTCGCATGTTGCCAGGGGAGAACGTGGATCAAATGCTCGCCCGGTTTGACATCATTTCCCATGAACTTGAGAGCTTGGGTAAGGGGCTTGATGATGACCGAAATGTCGAAAATCTCATAAGTTGTCTCACGCCAGAGTGGGATGTTAAGGCCGCGGAAATGAGGGAAACTCTTTAAGAGAAGGGATTCGATTACTATACATTTCAAGGAAAGCTAAAAACGTACGAGATGGAAATGTTGGAGACAAAACGATACAGCCAGAATATCGGGATCGAACCAAAGACTGAGGAGAGAACTATTGCACTAGAAGCAGAAAGGGCCCGACCATCAAAAGCTGATTCAGAACATGAGTAGTCAGACGAGGACATTGCTGTATGAACAAGACAATTTCGTAAGTACCTCAAAAACAAAAAATATGGCAGGTATCAAGAAGAAAGGAAAAAAAAAAGAAAAAGGATGTATGCTACAAGTGCAAGAAGTCCGGACATATCCGTGCAAACTTCCCCAGTCAACAAGACAGGAACAGGGAATATTATCACCCAAATTCAAGACAGAAGAAGAAGGCGCTAAAGGCAACTTGGCTAGACTCGGACTCAAGTGAAAAAGAGCAAGACCACGGAGACGTCGGCTTCATGGCTCTTGGGAGTGGTGAAGTGCAATCACCTTCTCAAGAAGAGGTAATCAAACAACCAACTTATGATGAACTTGTAGATATATGTAATGATTTGAAAGACTATGCCAAGAAACTAAGTCGTGAACTTAGACAATATTAACAAAATTCTGATGAAATACAGGATGCCTTGTCACGCTCCGCTTTCCAAAAACACGGAATGCAAGCACGTGACATGGCCCAGCAAATGACTTGCGTCATCCATCGGCTGTTATTGATCGAACTCAACAATATAACAAGTAATAAAACAACCATGCATGCAATAAAAGAATAATAACATAAATAACAATATTGGAAATTTAAGCATCAAAATAACCAACATTAAAATAACCCAACATATGAAAATCTAACAAACAATATTCGGGTCGAAGCCCACAATACAAAAAAATAGCATTTGTCCAATTTTATTAAAGTCATCAAATAAAACCATTTATTTTAATGGCGCAGTAAAACATCTCCTTCACCAATGTTGCTGTCCTACTCCATCAGGTAAATCTCCTTGATTACCTGTAAGTTCCTCATCTAAAGAGAGGAAAAAGAAAGTCCTTAGAGCAAGTCGTGGACATGCAAGTGGAGAAACAGAGAAACAATGGCAATAGTGGTATAGCAATGAATTCAATAAACGATAAAATCAATAGTGTTGAACAGTGACAAAGAGATAATAGTATAATATGCAATAATTATGATTTATCACAATAACGATAAACAATATCAATAATGGCAATAATAACGATAACATTGTTCAATAAGATAACAATATGCAATGATAATGTGATGAGAGCCTTAGATCTATTATTCATTCTTTTATCCTAGCTAATGCACGTACTACTGTGTCCTATGTGTGCCGAACCACAGGTTCGATGCATACAATCAATTTCGTTTAGACTAAGGTGGTAGATTCTATAGTTCATGTGCTCGGAAACAATATTCAATAATGACCGATGACCGAATCAATCGAGATATTGAAGTCAGTAATCTGCAATTAACCGATGACCGATATAACCAATAGACCGATAACCGATAGACCAATAATTAGGAAAACACAGGCCCCTCTTCCGAGTACAGTCACTAACGACCTTAATCAACCCTTAACCCCGGCTTGATTTGTTTTCTTTATTCAATTAACATACAATAATGCGATTAATAAGGGACACTAATAAAGGTGACAAAACAACCCTAAGATCATGTAATATACTCTATATAATTAAATACACTAAACATAACATTATAGATATAATTATATATTATTAGACATAGGAACCCAATTCTGGACAGCAGTAGGTTGCTGTACCAAAATCAGAATTCCCGTTGCTACAGGACAGCAAATGTGGATCCGTCAGGTGGTCTAGAAACTAGACTCCTACCTGGTTCCAACGCATACTTAAGGTCTACATTCCGACAACGATAGCTGGGTGAAATTCAGTGTTCTTTACAGATTTTAGTTTCTGGCTGGATGTCGATGTTGACTAATTTCAGTTATAAAGGCAGTAAATAATCATTAAAAAAATCAGTAAAAATAATTTTTGATACCCTAAGCATGTTATCTACAAATATGGAATTTATCTCGGCCATATTTGATCATTAGTTCACTTAATTTATCAGCCTAACGTGATATGTATATGAATCTGAAATTACAGCGCAGCTGTAGCAAAAGGGTCATAACTCGGGCAATACAAATCGGAATTCGAAAATTTAGGTGGCTATTGACATATAGACACATAGGGATACGTTTCATATTCAGGGAGTGACTGATTTTAATGAAGTTATCTAGGTTGAAACAGCACAGCAAGGTTCAGGTCGGTGTAAATTCCAGAATAGTCAACATGTTCATTTTGAATTAAAACGATTAAAAAGTTAAGAATGATAAATTGGAGTTTAATAATCATAAATAACAGCGAGCCAATCCTATGTGAACATAGTATTAAGGTCGATGATGTCCATAATTTTACTAATTGCAATTCAACTAAATTATCAATAGCAATCACATGAAAAATCAACCCTAATATACAATCTACAATAGTTGTTCTTAATGTCATGAGATGAAATGTGATAATTATTTTCTATTCTTATATTCAATAACTAACTATATGGGTGCATGTAAGATCCCTATACATTAGAGGCAAAAAGACGGCACGATGTCGAGATTACCACTTGGATTCGCTCATGTAAATCCGTGGTATCCCAACGATAGATACAATAACATTTTACGATATTCAATAGGATCCACTTGCGGAATTCAATAAAAATATCGAATATGATACAATAAATATTTGATAAGAAATGACTTGCCTTTTTGACGATTAGATCCGAAAGAGAATAATCCGGCGAATTCCGAAAACTACGTGCGAAATATGTGCACGAAGTCCAAGCAACAAGGTCAGCAACTCACCAAAATCCCACACAGGATCGGGACAGAACAGCAAACAGCCAGCTAGGATCTGCTGCGCGCCAAACACGGGACACCAGAACAACCAATCAGATCGCTCCTACGCAGCGGATCGAGACCGAACAGGGGACAGCAAAATTGGATTCGCTGTGGCAAAACACCGAACAGCATTTTCGTCCACCCGCTATTCGTCTTCTTTCTTTCGACGGCAGCGAGCGGGACCAGCGGCGACGACTGGCGGAGTGCTTGGCGGCGCGACGTCGAGAAGCGACGCAGCGATGAGCGGCGCGCGTCGAGAAGATGGCGATGCTCTGTTCTTCGCGCTCGAAACAGGGGAAGACGGAGCGCGCGATCTGGGGACTTCGACGGGGCTTGGATGACGACGTGAGCGGTAGGGGTGTCTCGGCGAGGGTGGAGGAGATGACTGGCGATGGTAATGGTGATAGGTGATGGGTATGGTGGAGTGGGTTTATGGTGGAGGTGGTGATGATGGTGTTGGAGAGATGGGTTTGATGGGTTTCGGTGAAGGAAAACAATGGGACGGAGACGGTGGAGAGGTTGACGAGGTGAAGGTGATGGTGGTTTGGGTTCGACTGCAGGGGGTGAGCGGGAGGAAGAAGGAGACGGGGAAGAAGGGGGCGTTTTGGGTTTGTTTTGTTTTTTTGTTTGTTCGGTTTTGTTTTGTTTGGGGTTTTAATCAGAGGAGGAGAGAGAGTAGGGGGAGAATGAACAGTGCGGGGGTTATTAAGTTAGAAATTGATTAGAATATAGTAATGGGAGAGATTATAGGGTTTAATAGTAGGGATTTAATTATTCAAATTTTGGGAGTTACAGATCATGGGGATTATGGGGTAGTGATTAGGAGAAATCATAGGGATTAGTCCGTTAGGGAGAGATTGGGGGTAGTTTGGATTATTGGGTTTGGGTGAGAGATCCAATAGGAAGTGGATATTGAGCTTTGGGTACAAAGTAGATCAATTTGGGGGACAATTCACATCCAAGAAGACAAGGCAAATTTTATAAAATTAATTCTGAATTTAGAATATGAGGAGTAGATTTTCAATGATCAATTGAGATGGGGAATAATTTATAAATAACATTCGAATAGATATTATTCAACACAAAATGCGACAAATGAAATGAATTACAATTACAATGAAGATTACACTTGGGATCAATAACAGAAAAAGGAAAAATGAAAACGGGAGTTACAATCCTACCCACCTTACAATAAAAATTTCGTTCTCGAAATTTACTCAAGTGGTGATAGGATAACCCTGAAAAACAGAAAAGAATCACACAAAAAGGTGGGGAAACTTCTTCTGGATCTCATCCTCGAGCTTCCAAGTCGACTCACCCAGCGAGTGAGGATTCCAACCAACCCGAACCAACCTGATGACCTTGTTCTTCAGAACCTTCTCTCCTCGGTCCAAGATCGAAACCGGATGGATCTCGCAAGACAAATCTGGCCGAACAGACAACTCCGAGTAGTCGATGACATAACTATCATCCCTGACATACTTCCTGAGTTGGGAGACATGAAAGACATCATGTACTCCAGACAGTGCCGGCGGCAACGCGAGTCTATAGGCCACCTTGCCTACTCGCTCTACGACATCAAACGGCCCAATGAATCTTGGGCTTAGTTTGCCCCCGCCTCCAAACCGGATAACTCCCTTCCACGGTGATACTTTGAGGAACACATGATCACCCACTTCGAACTCTAATGGCCTCCTGTGAACATCTGCCCATTTTCTCTGCCTATCCTGAGCTGCCTGTAGGTGCTTCCTGATCTGGGCCACGGCATCAACAGTCTTCGTGATCAGTTCGGGCCCCAATAGCTTCCTCTCACCAATCTCGTCCGAACACACTGGTGATCGACACTTCCAACCATACAAGGCTTCAAAGGGAGCAGCTTTAAGACTTTCTTGGTAGCTATTGTTGTACGAGAACTCTACCAAGTGCAGGTGATCCTCCTAAGATCCTCCAAACTGAAGTACACAGGACCGCATCATGTCCTCTAATGTCTGAATGGTCCTTTCTGATTGCCCATCTGTCTGAGGGTGGAAGGTTGTACTGTACTTCAACTTGCTCCCCAGACTGCTCTAAAGACTCTTCCAGAACTGTGATCGGAATCTAGTGTCTCTGTCTGATACAATGCTGACAGGGACCCCATGTAATTTGATGATCTCCTGCATGTACCTCTCCGCGAGACTCTCGGTAGACTGACCAACTCTGAATGGGATGAAATGGGCACTCTTTGTCAGCCTGTCAACAATCACCCAAATGGCGTTGTGACCCCTGGGACTTCTTGGCAAAGCAGTAACAAAGTCCATAGTATATGCTCCCACTTCCACTCCGGAATGGGAAGAGGCTGAAGAAGTCCGGCGGTCCTCTGGTGTTCTGCCTTCACCTGCTGGCAGATCAAACACTGAGACACAAATCTGGCTACAACCCTCTTCATACCATGCCACCAGAAGTGAAACTTCAAATCCCGATACATCTTGGTACCACCGGGAGGAATCGAGTATGTCGACTGGTGGGCTTCCTCGAGTGGTGGGCTTCCTCGAGTAATTTTCGCCTGACTTCACCCTTTGGGACACACAACCTAGCACCAAAGCGAAGTGATCCATCTAAGTGAATGACTGTAACGCCTTGAATTCCAAAATACACTGAATTCGAGATTCCATAGGATCTTTACACTTCTTTCGTACAATTTTACAAGGAATTTAAAACTTTTTACTTTACATCAGAGTTATAAGAAGTCTTTACACTTTACATTTTACAGCGGAAGCAAATTTACAATATTTATATAATGAAAGTACAACAACACTTGAATAATCTCTAAGCATCAGTTCTCCTTTAATCTTTATCATGTCATTTACCCTGCATACAAAACTGTGGGTACGTCAGTTTATTCAACTGACGAACATTATACACGGCCATCCTCTCTATACCGGAAATAGTATAACTGATTTTTCATATTTAACAAACACAAACTTGTCACATATCAAACTAAAGGGAATACCCTATTGATGTCGTGTTGTGATTGTGCACTTAGTTCTTAATGTAATTATTCATATTATATGACACTAATGCACACTTGTTCGGATTCTATGCATCCCATACTACATAGGTCCGAGGGCAAGCCTCTTAATCGTTCTTCATCTTGTAGGGTTCAATTCCTCGTCATGACTTAATCTACTACTGTAACTACGGTAAGTATCCTAGATGTTTTCTGACATACGAACTCATGTCTAGGCGCCCTGGAGGGAATCCCAACGCACTGAAACATGACTCATCATGCAGGCATCCTGTGGTAATTCAGCTCCTACCATAAACATGATACCACCCACAGTCGTCAAACACCTCACGAGCGTCGCAGCCGGGACGGTACTCTGGAGCAGTATCCACGCCCTATCATGACTCATCATGGGACATCCTAGGATACTCTCTCGCCGCCAATCCAATGGCCCTCATACTCAATATTTTTCTCTTACTTTCATCACATCTTCACTATGTAACTAATCCTTAATTCTAATGAAATCATGAACAAAATCAATCTCTTAGAGTTAGCCCTCTCACTATTACCGGTCTTATTTCATTCATTTCACAATGACCCAAACTTGGTCTTTTCAATGTCAATAATCATAATTCATCACTTTCACTTGCCGGTGTGAGTTTTGGCTACATCCTAATTTTCAATTTCATTTTACAAATTCATATATTTGAGTTGTCATACTCAATAATATTTCTCTTTTCCAATCACATGATTTCTAAATTATTCATAAGTCAATAACCATACATGGAGTTCAATTACTCATCATGTATTTCATCCAATATTTATTTCCACATTAAAAATCATATCACCAATTATATGGTCAAGATGAATATTCACAATTCATTATTGTCACATTATTCTTCACTAAGAATAATTCACACCACTTCACTTCACATATTTTCTTTCTTTGTTATATTTCCTTTTCTAGCACTTTATTTCAAGTCCTTTTTCAAAACACAACTTTCACAAAAATATAAGTGTAGAACCACAGTTCTGACTACACTTGTATTTCCAAAATATACTTCATTTCATTCTAATATCTCCCAATTTATTTTTCATAAGGCATACATAATTTTAGAATAATAATAATATTTTTTTCATAATTTTTAAACATCAAAAACCATCAAAAAATCATTTTTTCCCCAACGTTTAATTCTGGCCGAGACCAGGATTCGAACCAACGACCTCAGAGAAGCAAGCTGCACGCTCTGGCCACTAGGCCAATTGTGATATTCGATATAGAGACGGGTTCAGAGAGTTATATACTCTCGGCTGAGGCTTAATTCAATTTTTTAAATGCACAATAAAAATATGGCATTATCAAGGATCGAACCATCGACCTGTGAGAACCCACCGCACAACACTATAGCATTAAGAAGCCTCCCGACCACTTGAGCTATAGGCTCAAGTTGTCTTGAATACAACTTGCATTTTAATTAAATCAACTCTCTGTTTAATAGGACATTTCGATGTTTCAAAAGCTCTCATTTGAATTTTTCTTTTACTAAATTTACTGTAAATCTCCAGAATAATTATTCACATGATAATTAATACTCCAGTAATTTAAAAATAATTTTTCCAATAATTAACACATATTTTTCATACAATTAGTTTAAATTGTATGCTACTACTACCACATTTTTTTTCGACATTTCTTATCCAATCTTAACATCAATATTCTCTATATCAATTTCCTGTTTGTATTCCTTTCACAAACCCACAAATTATATTTTAAGTTATTCCTTACAAACATTAGCACAAAAAGTTCATTCAAGCACATAAAACCATATTTTCATCTACTAACATTTGCAATTAGTTTTTGATGCCAACAACAAATTTTACTTCGAGCAATCCATAACTATAGATAATTAACATACAACTTAAGTTTGATGATGGTATCACATACAATCTATTTAGCAACATTCCAATCAACTAATAAGCCATTTTTCCAATTAAATGTACTCTTATTAATCTTTTTCATGCATTATCATTTCAATTCAATTCTAGCATGCTATCTAATTAGAAACATGGAAAATAACCCACCTTAATTTGGAGAAAAATCAAATTGCAACACCTCCTAAACAAAAGTCCTTGCCAAAAGATCGTTCCTCATCCTCCTTGATGCGCGCACCCGACCTTCAAAGATGCAATCCCGAGCCTCCTTGATGTCGGCCTTCTTCTTGGTACAAGCACAACTCACTCACACACAATTCTCAATCCTTTATCTCACTTACGACTAATAAATCACTACTAACAAATGTATATAGGTTTTGGAGAAATAAAGAGTACAAAAATAACTAGGCTAGGGAGGCTATTTATACTAAAAATTGGAGTAAATGAAAGGCTCGGATCAAACTAGGAGTTAGAAATAAAAGGTTAGGATTCAAGGGGGAGTTGTAGTAACCAACCATGATCAAGCAACCACCACCCATGACTCCACTCATTTTTTCATTTCCCTCCATACTCAAAACCGGCCCACATGGTGTGCTTTGCACGTGTACATGCAATGCACGTGCATGCATTAGTCCTCCATTTAAAAAAAGTTGTACATTATATTTTCTATAAAAATAATCTTATGAAAATATCCTACATTACAAGTTGTAATTAAAAGAGAAATAACTCATGGGCTTTAATTAATGGGCCAAATAATAGTTTTACAAAAATAAATTAGATTTGGGCTTAAAAAGAAAGGCTTATGTTTATTTGAAGAAAATGGGCCTTTATAAAAATAATTAGAGAACACACACACACACACACACACACACACACACACACACACACACACACACACATATATATATATATATATATATCCATAAGAAAAATAATTATAAGATTTCATACTACAAAAATTGCACGTGCACAATACGTGCAAAAATTAATAATTTTCATAAATGAAAATCGGGGTATTACAATGACCATATCGGTCCTTGTACCTGCCTCAACTTTTGCCCTGAATCCCTGTAACTGCTCGTCACCTGCTTGTGCTTCCTTAATCTGCTCTACCAAAGATGACTGCATCTGAAGCATCATACAACTCTGATTGGTGCCCGGCAAAATCACATTCAAGTCCAATCTTCGCATCTGCTTAATAAGCTCCTTCTGTTGAGTCAGGAACATGGCGACTGGCCTTCTGCTCAATGCATCTGGCACCAAGTTCACATTACCGGGGTGATACTACAAATTGATGTTGTAGTCGGCCATCAACTCCAACCAGTGCCTCTGTCTCAAGTTCAACTCTTTCTGAGTGAAGACATACTTGAGACTTTTGTGGTTAGTAAAGAAATCCACTCGGTCCCCAAGTAGGTAGTGTCTCCACAATTTCAGAACGTAGATCACTGCTGCCAATTCCAAGTCATGGGTGGGGTAGTTCTTCTCGTGCGGCCTCAACTGCCTGGACGCATAAGCAACAACCCGACCCTTCTGCATCAATACTGCACCTAGACCTCTGCCTGAAGCGTCGCAGTGAATCATGAACCCACCTGATCCATTTGGTATAGTCAGCACTGGCGCTGACGTCAATCTGTTCATCAACCCTATGAAAGCTTCACTGCAGGCCTCATCCCAAGCAAACTTCTGGTCCTTTCCTGTCAGTTTAGTCAACGGTCCAGCAATCTTCGAGAAGTCTTAGACAAACTTCCGATAATACCCTGCTAGCCCGAGAAAACTTCTCACCTCTGACACTGACTTAGGCACTGGCCAATCTTTAACTGCCGGATCAACAGAGATTCCCTCGCCCGAGACAATATGCCCTAAGAAGGCAACCCTATCCAACCAAAACTCGCACTTGCTAAGCTTTTCGTACAATTGATGTTCCCTCAATGTCTGCAAGACAAATCGCAAGTGCTCAGCATACTCATCACGACTCCGAGAATAGACGAGGATATCGTCGATGAACACCATGACAAACTTGTCCAGGAAGGGAGAGAAGACCCGATTCATCAAGCTCATGAACACGGCTGGAGTGTTAGGAACTCCGAAGGGCATGACCAAGAACTCATAGTGGCCATAACGAGTGCGGAAAGTAGTCTTCGGTATATCTTCGGTCTTCACCTTGACCTGATGGTACCCAGCACGCAGATCCAGCTTCGAGAACACAGAAGCACCTCCTAATTGGTCGAACAAGTCGTTAATCCTCGGCAGCGGGTACCAGTTCTTCACTGTGACATTGTTCAGCTCACGGTAGTCCATGCACAACCTGCAACTACCATCCTTCTTGTTGACGAACAGTACAGGAGCTCCCCAAGGCGAGACACTCAGCCTGATAAAACCCTTATTTAGCATCTCCTGAATCTGTTCCTTCAACTCTGCCATTTCAACTGGCGCCATCCGGTACGGGCTCTTAGAAATAGGAGCGGCACCCGGTAGAACTTCAATGCCAAATTCCACCTCTCGATCGGGAGGTAACCCGGGCAATTCCTCTGGGAACACATCCAGGAATTCCCACACTATAAGAGGCGCAGCCTCACAGTCTGTGTGCAACTCCATTGCACAATCTTCCTCATCTGCCACCTTCTTACCGCGTCAAAGGGGTGTCTCCCCAGCATGGAACTCGAACTCTGCATGTCCCGGAATCATGAACACAACCTTCTTCGCCTCGCAATCAATAACAGCATGATATTCTCCCAGCCAATCCATGCCGAGAATTACATCAAACCCTGAATTCCCGATCACTATCAAGTTTGCCTTGAAATCTGTGCCCCCAATAACCATAGGGCTTTGTTTGCACTCCCTAGAGCAAACGACAACACCGCCACCTGTGGTGATGTTCCAAGCTACTGGCATATCACTGCATTCCAACTGGTGTTGATCCACAAAGCGGAAAGAGACGAAGGAATGGGTCGCTCTGGAATCAAATAAGACATGAGCGGGAAAAGAATGAACTAAAATGATACCTATGATAGAATCAAGAACATGGGAAGAAATGAATAGGGCAGAATAATAAGGATTACGAAATACTGATGTGAAAAGAAACTACACACTGATTGATGCAAAGATAAATAAATAATTAAACAGGGAACAGATAATAAAATAACAAAACGCAATTATACCTGCGATGACTTCCTCTGTGGTCTCGGCTTCCTCTGCGGTCAGGTTGAAGGCCTGACCACGACCTCCAGATGGACCTCCCTGAGGAGCGGCTCTCCTCTGACCAAAAACCTATCTCTGAGGTGGGAGTGGCGGTCCGCCCTGACCACGTCCAAGCGCTCCCTATGGAGCAGAGCCTCCAACTGGTGCAAGGGTCCTGGACTTTGGGCAATCGTGAACCATGTGGTCGCTACTACCACACAGGAGGCACTGACGGTTGGCTGCCTTGCAGTTCTCGAACGAGTGTCCAGTCCTGCGACAATACGAACAGACTGGGTTTGCCCTCTGAGCGGCAGGTGCATAAGGCTAAGCTCTGGCAGGGAAGATCGGTGCTGGCCTCCTGATAGGCCCTCCAGATGGCCTAGCGGTGACAGAATGCAGAGCGGACCGCTGAATGGTACGCCTCTGCCTACTGGTCTGCTCCTGGCTTCTGGCAGCATCCATGATATCTGCATAGGATCGGAGCCGCAAGGCAGCGAGACGATTCTGAATATTGATGTCCAAGCCCAACATGAAACGACGGCCCTTATCCCAATCATTCGCCACCATGGAAGTGGCAAAACGGCTTAATCGGGTGAACTCCGCAGCATACTCATCTACGGTCCGACTCTCCTAGTTTAAGATAGCGTCTTAGTTAAACATTGGTATATTTATAAAATAACAATGAAAATTGCATAACAAACACTATCTGTCTAACCTGTGTGAGTGCGACAAATTGCCGCTCCATTTCATTCTTCGTCACATCAAGAAAGAACTTTGTGAGAAAACTCTCTCTGAAGATGTCCCAAGCAATGGGGCGCTCTAGCCCTTCTACTTCAGCTCGCCACCAGATGTGGACGAGGTCCACAAGCTGGATGCTCACGACATTCACTCGGTCAACATCTGCTATCCTTGCCGCAATCAACAGCTGTTCTGTCCTAATGAGCCATTGCTCGGCTTCCATTGGACCTTCCGTACCTGCAAATTCATCTGGATGTAGCCTCATGAAATCCGCTACATTGCCAGGTCTTGGTGGCAACACTGCAGGCACAGGTACAGCGGGCTCTCGATTGGCAGCTCCCAAAGCCACCCTCATCAAGTCACTATGCTCTCATTGCATTTGCATCATCTGCTGCATCATCAGCTCGTTCTGCTCACGCTGCATTTGCATTACTTGAGCAATAGTGGGCTCCTCCGGCTGGTTGGAAGAAGAAACACCTCTTCTAAGCATTTCCATAATTTGGGCAATGGTGGGCTCCTCGGGCTGCTCATCTCCAGCACGAGAAGTAGAAGCACATTTTCTAGCTATTGCCTGAAATAAGAATCCAACAATTAGCATCCAGATTTATAAATTGGTTATCAATTATCCATGTAATTCACGGGTTGTATATTTTGTTGAGTCAGACCGGTTAAACTCAAACTAATCAGGGTCCAATCTCAAACTAGTTAGAGTCAAACCTGGCTCTGATACCACTAAAAACCTTGTCACGCCCCGCTTCCCAAAAACACGGAATGCAAGCACGTGTCACGGCCCAGCAAATGACTTGCGTCATCCATCGGCTGTTATTGATCCAACTCAACAATATAACAAGTAATAAAACAACCACGCATGCAATAAAAGAATATCACATAAATAACAATATTGGAAATTTAAGCATCAAAATAACCAACATTAAAATAAACCAACATCTAGAAATCTAACAAACAATATTCGGGTCGAAGCCCACAATACAAAGAAATAGCATTTGTCCAATTTTATTAAAGTCATCAAATAAAACAACATTTAATTTAATGGCGCAGTAAAACATCTCCTTCACCAATGCTGCTCTCCTACTCCATCAGGTAAATCTCGTTGATTACCTGTAAGTTGCTCATCTAAAGAGAGGAAAAAGAAAGTCCTTAGAGCAAGTCGTGGACATGCAAGTGGAGAAACAGAGAAACAATAGCAATAGTGGTATAGCAATGAATTCAATAAACGATGAAATCAATAGTGTTGAACAGTGACAAAGAGATAATAGTATAATATGCAATAATTATGATTTACCACGATAACGATAAACAATATCAATAATGGCAATAATAACGATAACATTGTTCAATAAGATAACAATATAAAATGATAATGTGATGAGAGCCTTAGATCTATTATTCATTCTTTTATCCTAACTAATGCACGTACTACTGTGTCCCATGTGTGTCGTACCACAGGTTCGATGCATACAATCAATTTCGTTTAGACTAAGGTGGTAGATTCTATAGTTCATGTGCTCGGGAACAATATTCAATAATGACCGATGACCGAATCAATCGAGATACTGAAGTCAGTAATCTGCAATTAACCGATGACCGATATAACCAATAGACCGATAACCGATAGACCGATAATTAGGGAAACTCGGGCCCCTCTTCCGAGTACAGTCACTATGTCATCAACGACCCTAATCAACCCTTAATTCCGGCTTGATTTGCTTTCTTTATTCAATTAACATACAATAATGCGATTAATAAGGGACACTAATAAAGGTGACAAAATAATCCTAAGATCATGCAATATACTCTATACAATTAAATACACTAAACATAACATTATAGATATAATTATATATTATTAGACATAGGAACCCAATTCTGAACAGCAGTAGGTTGCTGTACCAAAATTAGAATTCCCGTTGCTACAGGATAGCAAATGTGGATCCATCAGGTGGTCTAGAAACTAGACTCCTGCCCGGTTCCAACGCATACTTAAGGTCTACATTCCAACAACGATAGCTAGGTGAAATTCAGTGTTCTTTACAGATTTTAGTTTCTGGCTGGGTGTCGATGTTGACTAATTTCAGTTATAAAGGCAGTAAATACTCATTACAAAAATCAGTAAAAATAATTTTTAATACCCTAAGCATGTTATCTACAAATATGGAATTTATTTCGGCCATATTTGATCATTAGTTCACTTAATTTATCAACCTAACGTGGTATGTACATGAATCTGAAATTACAGAGCAGCTGTAGCAAAAGGGTCATAACTCGGGCAATACAAGTCGGAATTCAAAAATTCAGGAGGCTATTGACATCTAGACACATAGGGATACGTTTCATATTCAGGGAGTGACTGATTTTAATGAACTTATCTAGGTTGAAACAGCACAGCAAGGTTCAGGTCGGTGTAAATTCCAGAATAGTCAACATGTTCATTTTGAATTCGCTGTACAAGAACAACCAATCAGATCGCTCCTTCGCAGTGGATCGAGACCGAACAGGGGACAGCAAAATTGGATTCGTTGTGGCAAAACACCGAACATCGTTTTCATCCACCCGCTATTCGTCTTCTTTCTTTCGACGGCAGCGAGCGGAGAGAGAGCGGGACCTGCGGCGACGACTGGCGGAGTGCTTGGCGGCGCGACGTCGAGAAGCGACGAGCGGCGCGCGTCGAGAAGATGGCGATGCTCTGTTCTTCGCGCTCAAAACAGGGGAAGACAGAGCGCGCGATCTGGGGACTTCGACGGGGCTTGGATGACGACGTGAGGGGTAGGGGGGTCTCGGCGAGGGTGGAGGAGACGACTGGCGATGGTAATGGCGATAGGTGATGGGTATGGTGGAGTGGGTTTATGGTGGAGGTGGTGACGATGGTGTTGGAGAGATGGGTTCGATGGGGTTTCGGTGAAGGAAAACGATGGGACGAGACGGTGGAGAGGTTGACGAGGTGAAGGTGATGGTGGTTTGGGTTCGACTGCAGGGGGTGAGCGGGAGGAAGAAGGTGACGGGGAAGAAGGGGGCGTTTTGGGTTTGTTTTGTTTTTTTGTTTGTTCGGTTTTGTTTTGTTTGGGGTTTTAATCAGAGGAGAGAGAGTATGGGGAGAATGAACAGTGCGGGGGTTATTAAGTTAGAAATTGATTAGAATATAGGAATGGGAGAGATTATAGGGCTTAATAGTAGGGATTTAGATATTCAAATTTTGGGAGTTACAGATCATGGGGATTGTGGGGGAGTGATTAGGAGAAATCATAGGGATTAGTCCGTTAGGGAGAGATTGGGGGTAGTTTGGGTTATTGGGTTTGGGTGAGAGATCCAGTAGGAAGTGGATATTGGGCTTTGGGTACAAAGTAGATCAATTTGGAGGACAATTCACATCTAAGAAGACAAGGCAAATTTTATAAAATTAATTCTGAATTTAGAATACGAGTAGATTTTCAATGATCAATTGAGATGGGGAATAATTTATAAATAACATTCGAAAAGATATTATTCAACACAAAATGCGACAAATGAAATGAATTACAATTACAATGAAGATTACACTTGGGATCAATAACAGAACAAGGAAAAATGAAAACGGGAGTTACACGCCTGCATAACAAAAAATCACAAACTGAAAAATAAGAATGCCCTAATTTTTGAAAAACTTGAGTCATGTCAAAAAGATCATGATATTTTGCTAGAAAAAAAATGAGATGTTGAAACAACAAATTCGTGAATCGCTAGCAAAGCATGATGATCACTTAAAAGAGATTCACGAGAAATCTGTCTATATTGCCAAGCTCACAAATGACTTAGACGAATGTAAAAGGAAATTTGATGAAGTAGTGGAAGGATGTAATGAAGCCCTTAAATAGGATCTTTGATGCCATGCTAGATACTCTTCGTTGGAACACAAAAGACGATGAGATAACTAGAAAAAGACTGTGTAAAAAGGTAATTGTGCTCGGAAAAAATTTTGAAAAGCATGAAGGGCCTAGTTACTTTATTACAAAGAATTTAAGATCCTATCATGATAATAGAGGGCTTGGTTACGAAGAGCCAATACCTCATCAAAAATCATCATGTCATACACACTTGTATAAAAATCAACATAATCACAAAACAAAAATAAATCATACAAGTGTGCATGACCCAAGGCATAGTCAAATCACATGTAATTTTTGCTGTAGACTAGGGCATATTTCTTATAACTGTTCACTGAAAGGAAATTTTAATCTTGTGTGGGTGAGAAAGGATACAAATGGAGGTTCAAAACAAACTTGGGTACGTAAAGTTATGCCTACTAATCTTGGTGTAGGTACGCCAACGTATCAAGACTAAAGATCGGTGGTACCTTGATAGTGGATGTTCAAATCACATGACTGGTGACAGCAGATATTTTTCATCACTATTAAGGAAAAAAAGGAAGGACATCATCTTTGGAGATAATAGCACTGGTCAAACTATGGGTAAAGGTAAAATTAGCTTTGGATCCTCATGCTCCATTGAGGATGTCCTATTGGTAAGAGGTCTAAAGCACAACTTAATTAGTGTTAGTCAACTATGTGATAAAAGGTATACTGTCACTTTTGATAAAAACACATGCACTGTATTAGATAACAATAAAGACTGTTTACTTCTTGCTAACAGATGCAATAATGTATATGTCATAAACTCAAATGAATTAGCACAGGAAAGTATGAGATGCTTTTTCGCACGGAATGAGGATGGATAGCTATGGCATTGTAGGCTTGGTCACACGCACATGGACAATCTCAACAAACTTGTAAGCAAAGAGCTTGTGAGAGAAATTAAGTTCGAAAAGGACAAACCATGTGAATCATGCCAATTCGGTAAGCAAACAAAAAATTCTAACAGACCAAAGAAAATGGTATCAACTTCTAGACCTCTTAAACTTTTGCATTGATCTTTTTGGTCCATCACAAACACGTAGTAATGGTGGTGCACGATATGCATTTGTTATTGTTGATGACTATAGTAGATTTACTTGGGTTGCCTTTTTGCTACAAAAAGATGAGACAGTACATGTATTTCAAAAATTCTGTCGTAGAGTGGAAAATGAGAGAAGCCTCACCATTGTTACTATTCAAAGTGATCATGGTGGGGAATTTCAATACGAACTCTTCACATCATTTTGTGACAAAAAGGAAATAAAACATGAGTTCACATGTCCTCGCACTCCCCAACAAAATGGGATTGTTGAAAGGAAGAATCGATCTCTTCAAGAAATGGCCCGTACAATACTTAGTGAAAAAGATTTACCTAAGTCATTTTGGGCAGAGGCTGTCAATACAGCATGCTATACCATAAACTAAGTAATCATTAGAAAGTATCTTGAGAAAACCCTATTTGAACTATATTAGGGCAAAACTCCCAACCTTAGCTACTTTTGTGTCTTTGGATGCAAAGTGTTCATTTTAAATACTCTTGATAATTTGGAAAAATTTGATCGTAAAAGTGATGAAGGTATTTTCCTAGGATACTCTCTTAATAGCAAAGCATATCGTGTATTTAACAAAAGATGATGCATTACTCAAGAATCTATTGATGTTGTTTTTTATGAAACTAACCCCTACTCCAAATACATGTTGTTGATGATGATGAGGCAGGGGTTCGTGTTGAAAAGAAACAGGTTCATACTGAAGAAGAACCACAAGCAAATGATCAAAATCAAAAGGTGCTTCAAGACAAAGATGAACCTAAAAACCAAATTGATGAGATACCTACAGAACAAATTGATGCCATGGAAGAGGAAAATACACAACATCAAGACCCCACAAGTGAGAAACGTCCCGCATGGAAAATCATGTCAAAAGGGGTAACTACTCGTGCTCAAGCTTAATTTTATATTTTTTACCGCTTTCGTTTCCATACTTGAACCTAAGAACATTAAGGAGACCTTGCAAGACAATGAGTGGATAATTGCCATGCAAAAAGAACTTAATCAATTTGAATGCAATCAAGTATGGAGACTTGTTCCTCGACCTCACAATAGGACCATCCTTGGTACTAAGTGGGAGTTTAGGAACAAGTTAGATGAACCCGGCTCAATAACTAGGAATAAGGCCCATCTTGTTGCTCATGGTTATAATCAACAAGAGGGTGTAGATTTTGATGAAACTTTTGCACCAGTTGCTAGGCTAGAAGCTATTTGTATTTTGCTTGCTTTTGCTGCATACATGGATTTCACACTATTTCAAATGGATGTCAAAAATGCTTTTTTGAATGGCTTTATTTCTGAAGAAGTTTTTGTGGCACAACCACCGAGATTCACTGATCCCACACACCCAAACCATATTTTTCGGCTTGATAAAGCTCTTTATGGTTTGAAGCAAGCCCCTCGTGCTTGGTATGAACGGTTGAGTTCGTTTCTTCTTCACATAGGTTTTTCTAAAGAAAAAGTAGATACTACACTTTTTATAAAGCATGTTTTTAAAGACATTTTGATTGTACAAATTTATGTTGATGATATCATATATGGGTCTACTAATGAAAATCTTTGCAAGGAGTTTTCAAAGCAAATGCAGGATGAGTTCAAAATGAGTATGATGGGCGAACTAACCTATTTTCTTGGACTTCAAATACAACAAAGAAAAGATGGAATATTCATAAATCAATCTAAGTACGCCAAAGAACTTGTCAAGAAATTCGGACTTGAAAATACAAATGCCTACAAAACTCCAATGGCCACTACCCCTAAGCTATCTAAAGACGAAACTGATAATAACGTTGATATTTCTACTTACAGAGGTATGATTGGTATTTTGCTTTACATTACTGCATCGCATCCTGACATTATGTTTAGTGTCTGTTCATGTGCACGTTTTCAATCGTGTCCCAAAGAATCACATTTGGTTGCCATTAAGCATATCATTCAATATCTTAAAGGCACACCAAATACTAGTCTTTGGTACCCGAAAAATAGAAATTTCTCTCTTGTAGGATACTCCGATGCAGATTATGCTGGGAGCCTAACTGATAGAAAAAGCACCAGTGGTACATGTCACTTCTTGGGTGACTGTCTTGTTTCGTGGGCATCCAAGAAGCAAAATTCTATTAGTCTTTCGACTGCCGAAGCTGAATACATTGCGACAGGATCCTATTGTGCGCAGGTATTATGGATGAAACATACTCTCGAGGATTATAAGGTATTCTTTGACCACATCCCCATAAAAATGTGACAAAACTAGCACCGTACACAACTAAAAATTCTGACCAACACAGTCGCACAAAACAAATTGATATTAGATATCATTTTATTAAAGATCACTTTCAAAAAGGAGATATTTTACTTGAGTATATTTCTACTAATTCACAACTTGAAGATATATTTACAAAACTTTTAGACGAAAAACGTTTTTACTTCTTGAGAGGGGCATTAAATGTTATTGATTTTTCATCCTAAAAGTTGTTTTGTGTGAGTCGGTCAACCGTACGGTGGACCGGATCAGTCTCGAGTTTTTGACTACTTACCGTTTCTTGAAATTCTGTCTATTGCGGTCGACCGTACGATCGACCGGCTCGTCCTCTGTGGCCTCTGCTAGTTTTGTGGTCGACCTTGCAGTCGACCGGTATGCTCTCTGGATAAGTTTTTTGCAAATCGTGTTTTGCGGTCGACCGTGCGGTCGACCGGTATGCTCTCTGGATAATTTTTTCCAAAATCGTGCTTTGCAGTCGACCGTGCGGTAGACCGGTATGCTCTCTGGATAATTTTTGCAAAATTGTGTTTTGCAGGAGACCGTAAGGTCTACCGGCTCTCTCTCTCTCTCTGATCTTGTTTTTTTCAAAACTTTATAAAATAAATGATTCCTCTCTCAATTTCTTGATTTCTTTGTTGCTTTCATGTGTATTGGGGAGAATCTCAAATCTATGATATTATGTAGAGCTCTCCCTGTATATCAAAGAGTCTCGTTATCAACCGTATCATGTAAGAAGATTCTTTTCCATATTTTTCTAAATTTGTAATATCTTCGAAGGTGCCTCTTCGTTATATTAATTGATGATTGGTTTTACAAACTTTCCAATAATTATTTTACTTCTGTCTCCTCTATCTATCCCCTTGTGGTGTGTTCCAAAAAGGGGGAGAATGTTTTTAGAATGTTTTCAAACAATTTTCAAATCATTTCATGAATTAATACTCTCATTGCTCTTTTATAATTGTTCATTAAGTTCTGAATTACAGGTGATATTATATTAAGGGGGAGTATTCGCTCTCTTAAAAGCTCTTTCTATATGAAAATCTATTTTATAGGATGTACTAAATTCAGGGGAAGTATTTACATACTTTGTTTTAATTTTCAAACATTCGTGCATGTTTTGTTCACACCAAAAGGGGGGAGATTGTTAACTCTTAGTTTGGTGTGCACAAAACGTGCTAACTTGTACTAATAAGTTTGAATTTAGTGTCAGATTTTCAAGATCAATTAACATCAAGAAGAGATCTAAGAGAGATTTACAAATATACAAACAAGGAAAGTAATAAAGGAAGATTGCATATACGATCAAAAGAGAAAGTTGTTCAAAAGGAGTTCACAATTAATTGGTTTTCAAGCAATCTATCAAGACTTGATTTTTAATAATATTTTTGTGAGATTATTATTGTATATGATTGATTAAAGATGGATTAATTTATGGTAAGAAAACAAAACGGATTCGAATTATACAGCCAAGACCGGTCGACCGTACATAATATCGGTCGACCGCATCACAGTCGATCGCAACTTTAGTTTCTTAAGACAGCAGTCGACCTTTCATCTCTCTAGCTATGCCAGGCTGAACGGTCGACCGCACGTTTTTGACGGTCGACCGCAACTTGAGATGTATACTGTTTTGGAATGTATCATTTCTATATTTGATCGATACACTTCCTCTTCTACTTAAGAGAATGAATTCACTGTGTATTCTCAACCAATCACTTCTGAGAAAAATAGTTTGAAATAATCCTTCGATAATCAATCCGAGTGTGAGCGTGGATTTGTTTGTATTCTTCAGTCAAGATCTCAAAACGATCTTGAGTTTGCTTTTTATTTCTTTTCCACTTCGGTGAGATTGATGGGACTTGGATTAGAAGTCCTGTGGATGTAATAGGTCTCTCGGCCTGAACCCAAAAATCACTGTACAAAGGGTTTTAAGTATAGTGGAACGCTTGTGACGAAAAATTGTTACAAGTAGGTGGTGTGGACGTAGACCTGGGGGTCGAACTACGTTATATCGCTGCGTCATCTGTGTTTGCTTTTCTTGTCTCTCTTGCATTTACTTTACTTACTTTACTTTATTTCTTTAATTATTTAATTCCGCACGATCACCCTATTCAACCCCCCCCCCCCCCCTAAGGGTGATTCACAAACTGCATAGGCTTTTTCGGCGGTTTTTTTGAGCTACCGTAGCGGCGTTACTGAAAATGCCGCCAGAAACACCGCAATAGCGAGCGTCGGGACAGATATAGGGTCTACCCGGCGTTTTAGAAAAATGCCGCTATAGCCTATATCTATCCCGGCGTTTAATTGAAAAAATGCAGGTATAGAGTTTTTGCTGGAAAAAAGGAAAAAGGGGTTCTATCCCGGCGTTTTTGAGCGTTTTTTAGCAAAAACACCGGGATAGGTAATTATTTTTTCTTGGAAAAAGTACCCTGTCCCGACGTTTTTGTCAAAAACGCCGGGATAGATGGGTGTTTTAATTTATTTATTTTTTTTGAATTTCAAAATATTTTTTAATAAAAAATTACCCTTCATGAAACATAATTTCAACAAGCATTTTAACACATTGAATAACATAGAATCAACAAACATCAAGGAAAACTTTGAAGTTTTTTTTTTCTTTTTCTAAAACCCAAAAATGTGTTTGGTTAGGGTGTTTTGTGAAAAGAGTTTTCACAAAACTCCAACTTCAGTCATTCTCTCTCTACACGAGCCCCACCTTACATTTTTAGAAAACTGTTTTTGAAAACTCCAACTTGTTTGGTTAGGGTGGTTTTAGAATACTGTTTTCAGAAAACTGTTTTCAAAACAACAAACCAAACGCAACCTAGGATTCTATACTCAATATTACTCTATGGCACAATTTGGAAAACACAAGGTTACAACAAACATCCTCTTCTATACTCAATATTACTTTCTATTCATGTTCTAACCAATTAATCACAATATATGTACTTCAAGACGAGACAACCATAAAAGGTTCAACTGCTATGCAGCTATGCAAAAGTAACGAGGAATGGTTAGGTTAATCAGCGAAATCTAACCACAATGCATGAGATTGTGGATTCTGTTGAGAGCCACTTCTGCTAAACACTCTGCTGCCTTCTGAGCATCCTGAATTTGAGCTATCACGTCCACTGCTTCTTGATTCCTCATCACCTGAAGAAGCCCAATTCTTCAATTGTTAATTTTTAAACTACATTATTAAATTAGAATCGATAAATTGCAGATAATACCCATTTAATTTCTTGTTCACTTAATCTGCTTAAACTTTTTAGTAGCTTGGAGTCACATTTTAAACCCATTTAATCAAATCACTCTCATTGGGCCCTTTTTTCTCCATACAATCACCATCACCTTAGGAGTTTCAAACCCAAGACCTTATGAGCCAAGCTCAAGTGGCATATGGTTAGGGTATATATGTTTTGATTGTGGGTTAGGATGGTAACAGTGATAGTGTTATAGAGAAGAGTTAGTAGACTAGAGATGCTGATTGTAGAATAGATGAAGTAATGGTTAGTGTTGGTGCTTGATTAGAATTCTTGAGGGAAATCATATATGGCGTTGATGAAGATAGGTCAGATAAGATTCGTGGCGGTTTTTATCAGGAGTACAGGAAGTAGTGAAAATTTTAAGTATGATTCGTATGTTATGAAAGTGTGACATGATTATTATGTATTTCTAATAGAGACAGGAGATCAAATGTCCAGGAAATCTTTACTAAAGGTTGTTTCCTGAGAAAAGGACAGGATGCTGCTATCTAATACAACACTACTTTGAAATGATCTTTTTACCTGCCATACTCCATCACTAGTCAGTATGATTAACTCTGTCACTTTGTCAACCTTGCGAGCAGTCAAAGTGAGCTTTGAGCTTCTGAGTCATGTCCACAACATTGCTTGGAGTAAATTTTATGTTCCACACATCTGTTCACACGGTAAACAAACAATCATACGTTGATTCACGCACAAAGTGGGAGATAAGTACTTGTAATACAGTAGTGTACAGGGAAATAGTTAAGCACATGAACACAGTAGGTACCTTCCAATATATAGATGATGGCGAATACAATAACGACAATGGTGCAGGGTGGACTGAACATAGCTGAGAAGAGAGGCCCTTTGGTTGATATGCACCATGATTGCACATAGAAAGTCACACCAGACCCAATAAGTCCCTGCAAAATTTGTTTACGCAAGAATAAAATCTTAGAACAAATACTACATGAACTTGCTCGCAACTCAATTTGCTCACAATAACAGTTATGATGTAGTTGAAAGTAACCAAAACAGTTTACAGACGAAGAATTAACTTGTCAACTTACTGTATATAAACAACAGCAAATCTCAAACCAAGAATTGAATCTCCAAGTCTCCAAGTTTGGCTCTAAGAAGAAGGTGAAGATTGCCGACTGAATGGATGATAACAAGTACATCCAAGTTGATAAAGACAGTGGATCCAAGTGGCTCTTACATATTGGCACTTGTACATGAAAAAATTCAGATTGAATAAGATCAGAATATGATTGGATTATCTTCTACTTAAATTAACCTTTTTTCATTAGTTTTTAGCCTATCTATATATTTTTTGGGATAAAATAAGAATTAAATACTAAATAACGAATTTGGAATAATTAGGAAGAAAAGGGAAGCAATGTCTCCTCCATGTCCATCCAACCCCCATGCCCTGTCTTTGCTCCCACCAGCAGCATTGCATGCATCTTCAGAGCAGAATCAGAGTAATGCGTTCCCATCAGGAAAAATTATACATCATATGATATGAGTTCTTGAACATAGTTTTTTTTTAAATGTAAAGAACATTAAGAATAAGTGCCAATATCAGTTACAAAAAGAAACAAGAGAGCAAACCTCTACAATCTGAAGCTGCTTAAGAAGAGACTCTTATGGGTTTGAGATTATCTGGACAATATGGGAATGCTGAAACAAGTATTAGGATGGTGCAAAATACATGTGTGGTTCTTCTCCATTAGCAGTATGGAGTATGTAGTAATGAGGTTTTACATATCTATCCAGATGTTTTTGAAGTTCAAATTGTACTTTTCCCAGCATCAATATAACCCTACCTAAATGAACCAATATAACAAATCGATTAAACTAGTAAAGGGATCATAAATATCTTTAGGCTCCATTTGTAGTCAAATCAAGTGCATTACATATTTATCATCTCTACATACACACTGCAATATGAGTGGAAAAAAATCCAAATAGCAAAAACATGTACTGTGAATGCAAAAAATCCAAATGTCAAATTGAGCTTGTTCTTGCAACATAGATCAATATGCCCACACAATTCAAATAATTTTACATGTAAGAATATTAATTGTCCTCTAAATACAAATCCAATCCATCTTTTACTAAACTACTAAAACCTCTCCTACCAACCTTACACGATCATCTAACTACTGGATAGCTTGTAAACATTGACTCAATTAGTATATAATATAATTGCACCATGTAAACCTCAAATACTAGCACATAAAAAAGTGCTAAGTGATTAAAACCTATGCATTTATTAACGTTATTTCAAGAGTAACTCCACCAACTCCACTTCTCTAACATCTAACACCCATGTCATCCTTCCATTTCTGTAACCGAACCACACTCTAAATTCATATTCATACAGTGGTAAATATATTACCATAAACTATAAAATTTGACGTTTTCCAAGAATTGTGAGAACCATCGCTATTGCAACATATCAATATCCTTCTTAACATTCTCAATCCAAGTCAATTTAGCCCAACTCTTGATCCTCTCTATCCTTCATCAACTAAAATACCCATTCACTCTTCTTACTCAAACCATCCTCAATTAAACCTACCCTAAACTTTCTTCAAAATGCACTAATATCTTACTTCTTTTTGAATACTTCTCATGAAAATTTCTATTCGAAGAAATCGTATCATACCAAAAATTTCATCAAATATCTTGAGAACAAAAATGGTCAACGTGGCAATTAACTAGGTAAAAATTACATCTTTTCTATCGATTAATGCTACTTCTCTCTACCAACACTAACTACATCCACAAAATCAAAAACCGAACTAAAATTTTGGAAGTCTTCTACTTGCAATTATAACAGAAATAGATATTCAGGGGTGAACAGGTTGTGAGCATCCAATCCAATTCAATCCAAGAAACGAAAACTAGGGTTTCAAGTATCCAATCCAAAAAAACAAAAAACTAGGGTTTCGAGAAAAAGGGAATTTACCAAAATCCTACTTGTGAACCGCTTGCTTCAATGAGCACCTGCAACAACATTAAACAAGGGTTTATTAAATTTTTTGAAAAGTAAAATTAGGGTTTTGAGAAAAGAGGATGAAGGGACGACGAGAAAAGAGGAAGAAAGGAAGAGGGAGAAGGTCACTGAGGAGTACCTGAGAGGGACGACGACGGCGACGTGGTGGCATGGCGGCGGGAGGACGAGTCGAAGATTCGGGCGAGAGTAAGAGAGAGAGAGAGAGAGAGAGAGTAAGGGGTGTGAGTGAGAGAGTTGGGCGATTTGGGGGAAATAAAAAGTTCGGCGCGGGGGGGGGGGGCCTCTCGCGGCATTTTCTATAGAAACGCCGGGATAGGTAGGACATATCCCTGAAAACGCTGTTATAGACCTCATAGGGGGGCCTCTCGCGGCATTTTATATAGAAACGCCGGGATAGGTAGGACATATCCCTGAAAACGCTGTTATAGACCTCATATATCCCGGCGCTCTACCCAAATACCGGGATAGACCTTGCGGCTTGTAGTGCCATCTTTTACGTCGTCAAGATCATTTTGTACCAACTAGATATCATCCTATTGCCCACATTCTACGAGGCCAACATTTTGGGTCTCATCATCAACTAGTGACATTCGGGATGCTGGTAAAACATCATCACCTTGACTTAAATTTCTATTATTGGACATATCAAAGAAGTCCCTAGGTGGCTTTCATGGAACAACATGCTAATTGAGGTCGGCAGGATCTTTTATGTAAAAGCATTGCTCTACTTGAGAAGGGAGAATGAAGGGGTTATCTAGATGCATGCCTAGTTTACTAAAAGTTTACACACTTAGTGTTAGGATTTGTGTGGATGCTCTGATTCCAATTGTTAGAATTTTCTGCTGAGTTTATGCGACACAATCACTACGAACAACCACCAAGCAAAATAATAGATCAAACCAAACATACCAACAATTTTATCCCAGAATGGGTGAACCCTAATCCCCGGGGAGAAAAAACCGAGATGATATTCAACTAGAGAAAGATACAACAGTTATAACCACTCTCACTGCGAACCTATCTATCTCTTAAGTCTTGGAGGAAGATACTTGGGGCGCGTTTGGAAACCCAAAAAACTAGGAAAAGGAATGGAATACTGTGGATAGACCCATCTTATCCTATTCCACGGCCTGTTTGTTTTGAAAAAGAAAATAAAGGAGACAATTAAATATCATTCCCTAGGGAAAGATTTGAGCCGAATTCTATTCCAGCTCCACCCCCTCGGAAAGCTGGGTAAAGGAATGGAAACAACTAATTTTTCTTCAACTTAAATAAATAAATAAATATAAGACCAACTATGTTAAAAGAACTTCACATAAAATAAACGTTAAATTTCAGAAATCACCGAACTTTTTAATCAGAGAATAGTTGTTGTTTGTTTTTTTTTTTTTTTTTTTCGCTTTCAGTTTCGGCAAATCACCTCGCCAACTTTTAGTACCGAACTAAGATCCCTCTTTCGGTATAAATTACCCAATGTTCTTGATCCCGTTGATAATATATTTTTTACCCGATTCTTTTTTAAATTCAAATATCAAAAGTGAAAAGAATTAAATTACAAAAAAATAAAAAAAATAAAAAATAAGGTAAACTAATTAATTTTGGTTAGAGTGGGTGATTTTAGAATTAATAAATCTTCATTTTTTGGGAGTGTCAGAGGTATGTTTTTTCTCTCCAGGAAAACAATTTTATTCATTACTCAACCTAAAATGCAAAATGTCAGAAGTATGTCCATGTACAAATGTTATCAAAAGGTTTTTCAAAATGCCGTAATCCATAATATTCCATTGTTTGTCAAACAAGACTAGGGAATGGAAACAAAAAAAAGTCAATTTCATTCCACCAGTTGCCAAACACACACAACTTATAAAGTTAATTCATCTCTTTCCCTTTCTTTCCATTCCTCTCCATTCATTTTTATTCCATTCCTTCCCATTCCCCAACTTAAATGTTTCCAAACAGACCCTTGATGTTTATAACTGGAAAACCTCTCAGACTCTCTTCAATGTACTCACTGTTACCTTTCAAAAGAGGTCGTTACAACGTATATATTATAAATGTAATATCCCGGTCGGATATTATATTTATATTATCATTATTTCTAAGAAATTACATAGCTTTAATAAATAATCATTATTTATATATATATACAAGTAAGTATATATATGTATTGTATCGGTTTTGTGCACTTGTACAAAATCCTATAAAATGCGTTTTTGAGAAAATATCTAAAATATTCGGGCCTAATATTAAAAATTATTACTTTATTATTATTTTATTATTATTTTCAAAATTGAAATATTTTTAGTGGATATTGCCCGGTTTAGTTAATAAACATTATCTATATATATATATATATATATATATATATATATATATATATATATATATATATATACACCAGTCTGTATACATCTGTATTGTATCAAATTGGTACTGAAATCTTTCGAACTGGTAATAAAATTATTTTTATTATTATTTCTGAATTAAAATATTTTTAGTAGAGATTATTCGTTTTAACTAATAAAAATTATCTGTATAGACAGATATATGTACATATATGTACTGTTTGTACAAAATCATGTAGTATGTGGTTTTGGAAAAATACCTCTTACTTTTTATCAATCATGATCAAATGGACGGTTAGAAATGAATTGGGTGTTGATTGTAATATAAAATTACAAATTGATTTCCAATTGTTTTGACCACAAGAATGAGAACAAGTGGCTTCTTCTCACACCACAAGCCCACCCCCTCTCCTCCTATAAATAGCCTTGGCCGGCGATTACCATGAGGGAAAAATCCCCACTTAATTTTGTTCTCATTTTTCATCTTATCTCTTTCACCTTCTTCTAGTTGTTTTGTTTTAGTTTTAAATTAAAAAAAATTGAAAAGAAAGAAAAGAAAGAGAGATCAAGTTAAAAGAAAAGGAGTGGGTTCATTCTTGAGGTTGTTCTTGAAGAGGAGCAAGAACAAGGAGCAAGGAAGGAGAAGAGTAGCAAGCTAGTTCTTCCTACACTTTGGGTGGGGGTTTCTCTTCTTGTGTTTTTATTTGTTATTGTTTTGTTTATTTGTATGTTTAGCTTTAAAGAACAACTTGGACTAAAGAATCTTGTGCATATTTGTAATTGTGTACTAGAATAAAAGGCATATGAAGAATGAAGTGGTAGAACTAAACAAAACACTAAAGAATCAAATCTTAATAACTAGTATTGTTGTCATGATAGTTAGAATTAATTACTTGTGCTAAAATTGGAATTTTGACACCAAATTAATTTGAGAGGTTCTCATATGTGTCCTTACCATGCTCTAATTTTTGTAGATTTTTTGGTGTTAATTTGATAGGTTAAACAAACGTTTTCCCCAAAACACCGAGCTTTTAAGCAAATTGCTGTTTTGGTTAATTTTTGCATATGTTCACAGAGCTGGATTTTGAGCTCTATAAGGAATCTGAAAAAGTGGTCAACTAGAAAGTTGTAGTAGATGTTCTCTCCTTTCCAAAATGGCCAATTTTCCTAGATTCCAATAAGTGTAGTAAAAGTTATAATCTTTACAAGTTTCAGCTTTTGCTGTGTTTTTTGTTGTTTTTGAATTGTGTTCAAAGGGCTGGATTTTGAATTCCTTACGGAATCCGAAAAAGTGTTTAACTAGGAAGTTGTAGTAGATGTTCTTCCCTTTCCAAAATAGCCAATTTTGCTAGATTTCAATATGTATAGCAAAAGTTATAAGCTTTACAAGTTTCAGCTTTTACTGTGCTTTTTGTTGTTTTTGAATTGTGTTCAAAGAGCTAGATTTTGAGTTCCATACGGAATCTGAGAAAGTTGTTAACTAGAAAGTTGTATTAGATGTTCTCAGCTTTCTAAAAATCCCAATTTTGTTAGATTTCGATAAGTATAGCAAAAGTTATAAGCTTTATAAGTTTCAGCTTTTGCTGTGCTTTTTGTTGTTTCTGTATTATGTTCAAAAAGCTGGATTTTGAGTTCCATAAGGAATTTGAAAAAGTTTTCAACTAAAGAGTTTTAGTAGAGGTTCTCAACTTTCCAAAATGTCCAATTTTGTTAGATTCCGATAAGCGGAGTAAGAGTTATAACTTTTACAAGATTGACAGCAACTAGCCTTTTTGGCTGAAGTCACTGTGTAGATTGTTCGAAATATTTGTACCTCTTACTTACTAAATTTGAAAAAGTTTTCAACTAGAGAATTGTAGTAAATTTTCTCACCTTTCCAAAATTCCCTACTTGGTTAGATTCCGATAAGCAGAGTAGGAGTTATGACCTTTACAAGTCACAGCAGCTAGCCTTTTGGCTGAAGCTTTGCTGTTTAGATTGTTCAAAGTTTTTGTGCATTTTATTGACTGAATCTGAAAATGTTGTCAACTAGAGAGTTGTATTTGAGGTTCTCACCTTTCCAAAATGTCCTATTTGATTAGAATCCGATAAGCGGAGTAGGAGTTATGACCTTTACAAGTCACAACAGCTAGCCTTTTGGCTGAAGCTTCGCTGTTTGGATTGTTCGAAGTTTTTGTACCTTTTATTGACTGAAACTGAGAAGGTTGTCAACTAGAGAGTTTTATTAGAGGTTCGCACATTTCCAAAATGTCCTATTTGGTTAGATTCTGATAAGCGGGGTGGGAGTTATGACCTTTACAAGTCACAGCAGCTAGCCTTTTGGCTAAAGCTTCGCTGTTTAGATTATTTGAAGTTTTTATAGCTCTTATTGACTAAATCTGAAAAATTTGTAAACTAGAGTTTGTAGTAGAGGTTCTCACCTTTCCAAAATGTCCAATTTTGTTAGATTCTGATCAGCGGAGTAGGAGTTATGACCTTTACAAGTCACAGCTGCTGGCCTTTATTGGCTGAAGCTCGCTGTTTAGATTGTTCGAAGTTTTTCTACCTCTTATTGACTAAATCTGAGAAGGTTTTCAACAAGAGAGTTGTAGTAGAGTTTCTCACCTTTCCAAAATATCCTATTTGGTTAGATTTTGATAAGCAGAGTAGGAGTTATGAACTTTACAAGTCATAACAGCTGGCCTTAATTGGCTGAAGCTTGCTATTTGGATTGTTTGAAATTTTTGTATCTCTTATTGACTGAATTTGAGAAGGTTGTCAACTAGAGAGTTGTAGTATAGGTTATCACCTTTCCAAAATGTCCTATTTGGTTAGATTCTGATAAGCGGAGTAGGAGTTATGACCTTTACAAGTCACAGTAGCTGGCCATTTCGGCTGAAGCTTCGCTATTTAGATTGTTCGAGGTTTTTGTACCTCTTATTGACTTAATCTGAGAAAGTTTTCAACTAGAAAGTTTTAGTAGATGTTCTTACCTTTCTAAAAAGTTTGATTTTGTTTAATTCCGATAAGAGCAGCATGTTTAATTGCTTCTAGGTTGTTAGAAGGCTTTGTATGTTGTTTTTATGTATAAAAAATCAAGTTTTGCTAGTAGCATGTTATTTCGCTTCTAGGTTGTTAGAAGACTTTTATGGTTGCTTCTATATGATTCATTTGTCGCATACATAGCCAGTTGTCTCGTATGTAATTCGTTTGGCTCATACGTAGCTAGTTGGCTCGTATGTAAGTTGTTTTGCTCGTATGTAGCTTATTAGCTAGTACGCAGTTGTTGTGCTCGTCTAGGGTGATATCATTGCCCTATGGGCCATCGACCATCAAGTCGTGTATTTATTTTACTCCTCATGGACTGTGGACGAGTCACCCCTCGTGCACCGTCAGATCTTAACCACTGTAGGTTGATCGCGGGCCGGGAGTGTAGACGGAATCCAAGTTCAGAGTAGTAGCATGCGAATACGTTCGTATTGCTGGGGTCTCGGATTGATAGGCTATGAATAGTATTCTTAGGGATTCTGGTAAGTCTAGGTTGAGCACCTAATAGAATTATCTTGAGAAGTTTAACTTAAGACCTAGCATGTTGTGTTAGTACTGTTGTCATCCCTCGGATTGTTTAGGGCTAGTGACATCGTTAGGGTAGTAACTTATGACTATTACTACTTAACCTTTATTTATTATCATTTTGCCGAAAGGAAAGAGTTAGTATAGGGTGATACCTTATGATCCAACTTATTCTATAGGCCAACACTAGGTGGTGTTATTGGTTGTACCCTTCCTGTCAAAGAAATTCGGTCTGTACCTTCTTACGAGTTGGGAGCACGGAATTCGTATCTCATCTGTTAATTTCTGAAGTGCCATGATAAGGGCGGGAAGTATCCTTTCGGAGCTAGGGGATGGACCCCCGGAACTCCGTCATGCTCTAAATCAAGAAAGGCGAACAAGCCATAGACTACGGTGTATCCACTAGGGGGCCACAGGGGATGCTTCGAGCTAACCTGTGTTGTAGTTAACTCCAAGGGTTCGTCAGATTTTTGAGTGAGGTCCGACACGCCGGGCAATAGTGGCAAACGGAGACACTACTATATGACTACGAATAGCAGGATTAGACCATTTCAGGGCATCCTCATCAGTCACATTGTATCTTCAGAAACAGGTTGAGTACAAGAGTAGAATTCATGTCGCGGATTCAAATCCCTATATATGAAGAAACGGCTCATTGGGCGTATGTAGTATGGGCTGCATACTATTCTGGGGACTTGCTTGCATTAGAATAAGTGCATCCTTGCATTAGTTAATCTTGCATTAGAGTCTAAGTCATAGCATACACTGACACATCAATTATATATACACTTTTCTCTTTTCATCAATCTGTTTGTTTAAAGTTGAGAATTGCTACTAGTAATCAGCCTTAAAGCGTCAGTATATGTACTGACGTCCCCACTTCAATAGATACTGGATTGCAAAATTACAGGTACAGGATTCAGGAGGACTCAAGGCAAGAGAAGCAAAGTGTTGATTCTTATTTTTAATTGTAACATCTGTTGTAAATTTATTTATGTTGAGAAGCATCCAAGTGAAAGTACCAAGTGTTATATATTATTCATTGTACTCTGATGTAATTTTTATTGAAAGTTTGTAACACTTGGGCTTGTATGGCATTATTTTTTATTTTTTTGAGGTTAAAGGTGGAATAATGCCACCCTGTTTCATTAATAAGAAGTTAATAAAACAACCCCAGTGAACCGGGAGAAATACAAAAGTACAGTGCAGAAAATAAAACATAACCTCCCAACAAAACCCTAAGGGTGGGTCCAGCCATCCCTACAAAGTACAACCAAAAGTACAGTAGTTTGAAACAGAAGGCAAAGTAGAGGTAGATGCGGCCTGTGGGAGCCCTATGTATCATGTGAGCAAAAGAGGTGCCTATCCCTCAATCTAGTGTTGGTCCAAACTCGACATCCTCATCATCAAATTCTTCCACCTGGAAGACTTTGGCAATCCTCCCTCTTGCCCCTGTGGTATCAGCTGTGGCCCAAAAAGAAATAAGATGCATGATATGAGTAAGATTACCAGAAATACTATTACATAAAACACGAAAATAGAAATTATTTCTGTCTAGCCATAACACCCAAGTAGGTGCCGCAATGGCAATGTAACAAGAATCCTTCATTTCGTGGCGAACCGAGGCAAATTTGGGGCCAATCCACAAATCCTCGTATTCGCTGGGGTAGTCACTTGTTCCTAAGACCCTTAATACCTCTACCATAGTTGCCTTACTCCTTTGACAGTGAATGAAAAGGTGATTCAAAGTCTCCATATGTGTGTTACAGAATCCGCGGTTTGTTACTATCTGAGGTTGTCTTTTGGCAAGGTTCTCTCTGGTGAGGATTGCATTATTGAGCACTAGCCAGAGGAAGACCCTTACTTTAAGGGGGGTTTTGGCCCTCCATAACACCTGTGCCCAACTAGGTCTGCATCCTCGATAGTGAATTCGGTGGTACAGAGATCTAACAGTGAAAGCTCCTTAGGTCTCTAATCCCCAGCGCAACTGATCTGGGCCTTGCGTACACATCGCCCCATTTCATGTAATGTGTGTTTGTAGTTCATGTAGTTGTTGTTGTAAACCTGGGTTTAGAAGCCATCGAAAAGATGGTCTCTAGTTGCCCCTCTTCCATGTCTCGACCACAGAAACATTCGGGTGAGTTGTTTTCTCATACAGATCCGGGAAGGTCTTTTTAAGGGTATGGGCGCCACACCATTTGTCCCACCAGAATCTGGTAGACCATCCATTCCCAATCGTCGATGCAACTGCTGAGTTGAACGGCCCGCTCGCTTTGGTAATCCCTTTCCAGAAGCGAGAAACTCTTGACCCTACTCAGAAGCCTTAACTTCTTTTACCTTTTCTCCGGAGGTATGGTTGAATGAAATCCTGCCATCCTTCTCTGCTGTGGTGGAAGACCTTCCACCACCATTTCCCCAATAGGGCAAGGTTTATATCTCTTAAGTCAATGATGTCTAGCCCTCCATGTCTCTTCTTCATGCATGCAATACCCCACTATCAGGGGGTATCCCCCCTATTCGAGTCTGCCCCTTTCCAAAGGAATCACCTTCGGATTCGGTCAATCCTTTGAATTACCCATTTAGGCAGCTCAAAAAATGACATGTAGTAAATGGATAGATTAGACAACACTGAGTTGATAAGTACCACTCTACCCCCGAGTGAAAGCAATTTTCCTTTCCAACCAGACAGTCTGTCTTCCACCCTGTCTATGATAGGTAGCAAGTCCATCTTAGTAAGTTTTCCTGGTCTGAGTGGGAGCCCTAAGTATTTGATTGGGAATTCATCAGTCATACAGTTTAGTATGGTAGCATGTTCCCGTGCTTCTACATCGGACAGTGTAATTGGAATCAAAGCGCTCTTATGGAAATTTATCCTGAGACCAGACCAGGCTTCAAAACAGTAGAGGACCCCTTTAAAGTAGACTGTTTCTGATCTGGTCCCATTACCAAAGAGTAGGGTATCATCAGCATACTAGAGAATTGTGCACCCTTGATTAGAGTTATTGTTGGCCATGGGCGTTATCCAATCTTTTCTTCGATAGTTCTCTACCATGCCCCTCAACACATCTGCTACAATAGTGAATAGAAGTGGGGAGAGCAGATCCCCCTGCTGGAGCCCCTTCTTGCAAGAAAATGGTGGACCCGGTCGTCCATTCACCGAGATTGCCATTTTACTAGTATGTAAACACTATTTGATCCATCTTATCCATTTAACCCCAAATCCTCTTCCTCTGAGAGCTTCCAGCAAGCACTCCCAATCGACGGAGTCGTATGCTTTCTCAAAGTCCAGTTTGAGGAGGAAGTTCTTAGTGTTGCTCGTATGGCAGTGGTGGATAACTTGTTCAACGGTGGCCACACAGTCTAAGATACATCTGCCCTTGATAAAACCCGTCTGGGTTTTGCTAATTAAACTATCCATTATACTTCCCAGGCAGATGGCCATGACCTTTGTGATGATCTTAACCGTACAGTTTATGAGGCTAATCGGTCTAAAATCCCCCACTCTCGTAGACTCCTCCCGTTTGGGTATGAGAACAACTTTCGCAAAATTGAACATGCCCATCTGAGGTTGTTGTGGAAGAATTCATCCATCAGCGCCATAATGTCCCCTTTAATTTTTTCCCAGAACACTTGGAAGAATATCATTGGAAAGCCGTCAGGCCCAGGCAACTTGTCTGCTCCCATTTGAGTGATGGCCTTTTTCACTTCTGTTTTCGAGAAAGGTGCTTCCAGCATGGATAATGTTTGTGCTGATTCGTTCTGGTATGCCTGCCAGTATTCATCTCTAAGTGGGATCCTGAAGTCAGTCTTCTTCCCAAGGAGGCTCTTGTAGTAATTTTGAAAGGTTTTGGAGATCACATTTTCGTCTTGCGATGTTTCCGTATCCGTCTGTATTGACAGGATGAGATTGGATCTACATCTTGCGCTTGCCACTCGGTGGAAGTAGGCCGTATTCGTATCTCCCTCTTTGAGCCACGAAATCCTTGATCTTTGTTGTCATTTGATCTCTTCCAGCTTATAAAGATTGGCAATATTTCCTCGGAGCTCTAGCAGCCTGTTTCTTTCATCTTGTGAAAGGACTCTCGTTTCTTCCAACCTTTCTAGCTCATCAATTCCTTCTAAAAAGGAATCTTTTGCATGCCAGATGGTCGAGAATCTTGACTGATTCCATCTACGTAGCCGCCTTCTCAATCTGCAGATTTTTTCACACCATCGGGATGCAGCATCCGTACCAGTAGTTAGGAGTGCCCAATTTTCCATCACCATGTGGTGAAATCCCTGAATTTCTAGCCAGGCCTTCTCAAATCTGAACTTGCTTGGCCTTTGAGCTCCCTGTCCCCCAGCATCAAGTAGGATCGGGATATGATCTGACGCAGGTCTGGGAATTGATCTAGCAGTTGCTAATGGGAATTTAGTGTAATAATCGGACGGATATTACCTTATATAAATCATTATTTCATTATTATTTTATTATTATTTTATTTTAATTCCAAAATTAAATTATTTTGGTGATTTTTTGCCGGTTTGTCCACAAACATTGTCTACGCGCATATATCGGTCGGTGTACATCCGAAATACATCAAATTGGTAGCGCGATCCTCCGAATTGATAATAAAACTTACTTTATTATTATTTTCAAATTAAACTATTTATGGGAATTATATGAGGATTTTTGTATACACATACATATACATATACATACAATTGTATGGTACTTAGTACATTATACAAAATATGTAGTATGTATTCTTGGACATTGTGCTCATCCTTGTCATGACAACTTAATTAGATGGTTAGGATTTGATTAGGAGGCTTGATCTAGGGTTTGTATGCATGAGAAGAGTAAAAATCCCTTCTAGAAACCCTCACATAACACCTCCACCACATAGCACCATACCTCACCTTACCTCCACCTCACCCCTACCCCCTACCAAGCATGGCCGGCCCCCATTTTGGGGAAGGTCTTTAATGCAATTGTGTGTGTGCACATTTGCACTATCAACCCCTCTTCCCTCCTATAAATACCCCCTCCTTCTCTACCTTGTCTCATTTTAGAAAGATCAAAAAGAAAGAAAGAAAGGAAAGGAAAAGAAAGAGAGAACCTCATACTAACAAGAGAGTTTTTCTTATAGGTCTTTCCTAGGAGTTCTAAGAGCTAGGGGAAGGAGAAGGTTAAGCTAGCAAGTCCTTCCAACAAAGAGATTAAGGTGGGGGTTTCTCCTTGGTTTGTTTGTTTGTTTGTTTGTTTGTTTGAATGGTTGTTTTGATGTTCTTCTTCTTCTTACCCTCCTTGTTTTATTTTCTTTTTGGTGTGGTTGTTTTAGTAATGTGGTTGTATGGAATTCTTATTTGTATGTTTGTAAATGTTAAAAGTAATCACCACATGAAAGAAAAGAACAAATAGTAGTGCTAAATACACCTAAAGATTGAATCTTTATAGTGGTAGTAGGTGGTTTTGTGGACTAAAATGACATAAGGCATATGGACTTGAACATACAACCGTTTGGGGTTGTAGGACTTGGTATGAACTATACATAAAGCATATGAACATTTTATACAACCATGTTTGGTTGTAGGACTTGTATTGGACTTTGACTAAAAAGATAAGCATATGTTGGTTGAACCAAATGAAGGTTCTCACCTTATTTTTATTATTGTTGTTATCTTAAAAAGAACCTAAATTAGATGTTATCTCTAATTTATGAAAAAGAAATTAATTTAAATCACTAGTTGTAGAATGAAAAAAAAATTCTCTTTTTAATCACTAGTGATAATAAATCAATACTAATAAAGAATAGTAGACATTTAAGTAGTAGTAGTATGTTGTTAAAATAAAAGTAGCATGTTGTTAAAATAAAGTAGTAGTAGTATGTTGTTAAAATAAAGTAGTAGTGGTATGTTGTTAAAATAAAGTAGTAGTAGTATGTTGTTAAAATAAAGTAGTAGTAGTATGTTGTTAAAATAAAGTAGTAGTAGTAAGTGTTAAAAGAAGTAGTTGTAGATGTTTTATGTCCATAAAGTAGTAGTAGTAGATAGTTGTATGTTATGTTCTTGGTTAAAATGAAGTAGTAGTAGTAGTAGATAGTTGTATGTTATGTTCTTGGTTAAAATGAAGTAGTAGTAGTGGTAGATAGTTGTATGTTATGTTCTTGATTAAAATGAAGTAGTAGTAGTAGTAGATAGTTGTATGTTATGTTCTTGGTTAAAATGAAGTAGTAGTAGTAGTAGATAGTTGTATGAGATGTTCTTGGTTAAAATGAAGCAGTAGTAGTAGTAAATAGTTGTAGATGTTTATTTTATGTTCATATTAAAATAAAGTAAATACCATGCTAAGTCTTTCTACATGCTTAGAATGTTGTAGGATCCATGATAAAATTACTTACCATGTTTAGGGATGATGTGTACCATGCTAAGTCTTTCTACATGCTTAGAATGTTGTAGGATTTATTCTAAAAATACCTATCATGTTTAGGAATGATGTTTATGCTTAGAATGTTGTAGGATTCATTCTAAAATTTTCTATCATGTTTAGGAAGGATATTTATGCTTGGAATGTTGTAGGATAAATTCTAAAATTACCTATCATATGTAGGAATGATATACATGTTGTAGGATAAATGCTAAAATTACTTACCATGTTTAGAAGTATATATATATATACTTAGGAATATTGTATGTTCATACTAGTAGTTATCCATGCTTAGTAAGATATTCATGCTTAGTAGTTATTCATGCTTAATAAGATTCATGCTTAAATGATAGTAGGAAAGTAGTATACCATGCTAGCCAAATTTGTCTATGCTTAGATGATTATAAGAAAGTAGTATACTATACTAGTTTCATTTATCTATGCCTAGATAGTTGTAGGAAAGTGGTATATCATGCTAGATTAAATTATCCATACTCACATGCTTATAGGTAAATTGTGTACCATGCTAGATTAATGGTAGAAAAGTTGTATACCATGTTAGTTTAATTGTAGGGAAGTTGTATGTCATGCTAGATTAATGGTAGAAAAGTTGTATACCATGTTAGTTTAATTGTAAGTAAAGTTGTATACCATGCTAGATTAATGGTAGAAAAGTTGTATACCATGCTAGATCAAATAAATATTCATGCTTACATGATATTTATGCTTAGATAAGTATATGTTCATGCTATGTTAGTAGGTGATCATGCTTAATCGTTATTCATGTTAAGTTAGTAGATATGACCATGCTAATGATGGTTTATGTTAAGTTAGTGGTATCCATGCTAGTGATATTCATGCTTAAAATATAGTAGATATTCATGCTTAAATTAAGGCAACTATCCATGGTTAGTTGTAGTGATTTTTATGTTATATTCTATCCATGCTAGAATTGTTGTAGAAACTCATGCTATATTGTAGGTTGATACGTAACTAGTATACATGACTAGAATGTTACTAAAATGTATACCATGCTATATGTTAATGTGAAAGTAGCATACCATGTCTAGGAATGAGGTATACCATGCTAAGTTTAAATACATGCTTAGAATGTTGTAGGATTGATGTTAGAATACCTACCATGTCTTGGAATGTTGTATGTTCATATTAGTTATATATCCATGCTTGGGTTGTGGGGATTAGTCATGATAAGTAGTAAGCATTCACGCTCAAGTTATAACCTATGCTTGACCATAGTGGACTCCATGTCTAGATCGTAGTGATTTTCATGCTTAAGCTTGATATAAGCACATGCTTAATCATATTCGTACTTAGGAGTATTGTGGTGAGTAGTTATGTTATATAATTAGATTATCGTAGGAAGATGCTTGCAATTGTATGTCATGCTCAAAGTACTATAGGTTGAGGTAATAAGTATTTGGGAGACCACTAGTAATAGTTAGTTTGATAAAGACTGTTATGTCGCCTTCGGTTTTTCATTAGTAGAATACCGATCATAGACTATTGGTAGATCCTTCTGTTGCTTCTAATAATAGAAGATCAAGTTTGCTAGTAAGCACGTTGGTTGCTTCTAGGATTGATTACCTGTATGGTTGTTTGCCTATGGTTGTGCTCGTACGGCCCGACTGGCCCGTATGTAGCTGTGGGTCTCATACGTAGTTTATTTGGCTCGTATGTAGGTTGTGCTCGTACGTGGCTCGACTGGCCCGTATGTAGTTGTGGATCTCATACGTAGTTTATTTAGCTCGTATGTAGGTTGTTGTCTCGTACGCGGCTCGACTGGCCCGTGCATAGCTGTTGGTCTCATACGCGGCTTATTTGGCTGGTATGTACGTTGTTGTCTCCTACGAGGCCCGCCTAGCTCGTAGGTAGTTATTGTTTCATACGTAGCTTATTAGCTCGTATGTGGTTGTTACTCGTGTATAGCTTGTTAGCTAGTACACAGTTCGTTGTATTCATCTAGGGTGATATTACCACCCTAAGGGCTATCGACCATCAAGACATATATTTTCTTACCCTAAGGAACTGTGGAGGAGTCGCTCCTTGTGTACCGTCGAGTCTTAACCAGGGTAGTTTGATCGAGGACCGGAGTATAGACGGAATCCAAGTTTAGGGTAGCGGCATGCATGTATATTCGCACGGCCAAGGTCTTGGATCGATGGGCCAGGAACTGGATCCCGAAGGATTCTGGTGAGTCTAGGTTGAGCAGCCTAGTAGAGTTGTCTTGCGAAGCCTAATTTAAGGCCTAGCATGTTATGTTATAATATTATCGTCCCTAGGATTGTCGAGTCCGGGACATCATTAAGGTAGTGATTTATAAAGATCATTTTGTTCAGACCCTAGCCGGAAAGAGAGGAGTTGGTTGTAGGGGGCACCTTACGACCAACTTGTCCCTTGAGGCAGGCCTTAGGTGGTGATAGTGGGTTGTACCTTCCCATCAAAGGGATACGTATGGTGCCGTCTCACGAGTTGAGGACACGGGTGGCGTATCTCGCGCTGTTAATTCCTGAAATACCATGGCTGGGGTGCCACAGGATGCGTTGTGCAGTCCTGTGCTTGCGAGACCCCAGAGGGTGCCACAGGGTAGGCTTCGCGCTACCCTGCGCTTGCGAGACCCTATGGTTTGATTTTGGAACGAGGCCCAATACACTGGGATCGAGTGAGGTCCGGCGTGCCGGGTTGTAGTGAAAAACGGAGACACCATAAGTAGACTGCGTAGGGGGACTTGACCCCTTCTGCAACCTCACAGAGTCATGGAGTATTGTCAGGAACAGGTTGTGTGTAATTAGAATTCGTAACGCGGGTTCAAATCCCTATATATGGAGAAACGGCTTGAGATGGAGTCACATGTAGTATGGGCTGCATGTTGCTTCGGAGACTTGCTGACGTTAGAATAGGGTGCATCCTAGTTCTGTTTAAATATCGCATTAGAGTCTAGTCATAGCACTCACGAACACTTAAACTACACCAACACCATTGCCATATTTTGTATGTTGTTTGGGAGATTCGCTGCTTTGATATCAGCCTTTAAGCGTCAGTGAATACTGACGTCCCCACTTCCATAGGTACTGGATCGCCGAAGTACAAAGGCGAGATTCAGGAGGACTCAAGGCAAGGAAAGCAAGGAGTCAGTGTTATGTTTAGTTCCGCTGCAGTATATGTATTGATTATCTATTAGTTGAGAAGTACTCAAGTGAGAGTTACCAAGTGTTGTTCTTCATTCCTTGTACTCTGGTGTAAGATGTTGAAGGTTGTAATACTTGGAAATGTAAAGGTAATATTGTAACTCTATTGTAATGTATTGCAATTGTATAATGTTCAGACTTGTAATACATTGGGTATTGAATAAAAAGTTTTAAATTCTCATGTTTTTCTGTGTATTGTGACTAATTGAAGAAAAGGTCTTGGCTCGTGTCACGGTTTCCCAGTATTGAAAATCGGGGCGCTACATTTAGTCTCCTACTCCATCGATACTAGTATCCTGTCTAATTTGCCCATAATCAGGACCGCTTGCATGTTTGACCATGTAAATAGTCTGTCATTTATTGGGATATCGATCAGCTCTAGTTCCGTGATCACTCTATTGAACTCTTCTCTGTGTCTGTCGCTAGAGCCTCTTCCCTTGTGCTCGAAAGCAAATCTGGTAATTTTGAAGTCCCCCCAACAATCCATGCTTCCGACCATCGATGTCGAATATTAATAAGCTCTTACCAAAAGGCATCTCAATCTGAAGCCACGTTCGGTCCATAAACGACAGTGACCATCTACACCCAATTATCAGACCGTCGTTTCAGTCGGGTCGTCAGAGAGAACGTTCCACTGTATACCTCGGTACAAGTGAGAGTATCCGGGTTGAACCCAATAGCAATCCCCCCCGAAGCTCCTGCGGACGGGCGTAGCACCCATTCCTTGATTCTGTTGCCCCCTATTCTTTTGAGTTTAAACCCATGCGCAAGTTTGGTCTCCTGTAACCCCACCACTTCTGTCTTGGAGTTGTTAATGACATCCCTAACCATATCTCTCTTCCTCCTATCCCCCAGCCCCATAACATTCCAGAATAGTGTATTCATTGGGGGACCGTGTCTGGGTTGATCGTGGGTGTGGGTGTTGGACAGGTTTCTTCCTCGAAGATCTCTGTCAACCCAGAGCTGGTTCCTAGGTCCTTCTGATAACTAGTATTAACCCTTTCAGTTTCCCAGCTCCTAATTTTATTGAGTAGTAAAGCATTACGTTCTGTGTCACACACCTCTAAACCACACGTTTTAGCTAGGAGAAAAACTTCAGAATCTGACATGAAATTTAATATAGTAGCTAAAAAAAATTTGTACCTCCGTCGTCGAGTTTTGCAACTTTGGCTGCTGCCGTCACCTCTAGATAGTCATCCAAGACTCCACATGAGCCCTCTCAGGCGACTGCTGAACTCTGAACCCAACTGTCCTACGGGACAATCCCGTGCTGTATCTAGGTGCTGATTCTGGAAATGCGGATAAGACCATCTCTGGCAAAATCTCCCTCTGTGTATCAGCAATAAACTCTAGATCCTCTGATTCCTCATCTGTAAATGAGAATTCTTCATCCCGATTTAAGCGCCCTTCCAGGACCTCATCACTATCTGCATGCTGAATTTCCATTTGTAGAGTAGACTCTCTCGTTGCGAACTCCTCATTGAGCCCACAAGTTGATGGAGACTCTACAAGAATAGCGGTGCTTCCCGTCGCGGACCCCTCGATGGGCCCACTACCCGTCTGACGTTGTACCTGATTGTTCAAATTTATAGTTATACTAGGCCCAGAAGTAATAATATGCATTATGGGCCCCTCTTTGGGCCCATTAACGCCTATAAAATCCTCATTGTCTAGCCCATTATCTTGGGCAGCATCTGTGAGATTAACGCCTATAAGATTGTCATTTTTTGCTCCGCGGTACATCTCACCGCCTCTCTTAAACTTCGAGAGGACAGGTTGTATACCCTGGACGGTAATCACACCCCCCTCCCCAAGTGGCATCAATTGGTTGGGGGGACCAACGGTTGTTACAGATGGTGTGGGTCTCGATGCTGAAGGCGTTGGAGTCGAGGGTTTAGGCACCAATTTGAAGCCTTCTTTCTCCTTAAGCGTCAAAAAAGAACTCTCTTTTTCTTTAACAGAGCTCTGGTCGCTTCTGTCTCTCTTCTGCTCATTGCTACTTTGAGCTCTCCTCTTTCCCTGTTCACCACTCTCCGAACTTGCCGCACTTCTCTTTGGGGTGGGTTCTCTGACATCTCTCGTCACCTTCCCCAAAGTGGAAGTCTCCTTCCTCCTCCCTCCTCCCAAAGCTACCAACTCCAGTCCTTGCATGTCGTTTTGCTTGGAGTTTTCCAAGAGACTTATACCCTTTTTAGCTTTTGCCCAGACTGCCTTCTCTCGCAGCTTTCCACTACCAACTCCTTGGTGTTGACTGCCATTTTGGGGGTTTTCTCGTTCCTCCTTTCGAGGATCTCTTTTTTGGGTACCGATCCTTTCTGGATCTGGTAATCTGAGCTGCTCCACCATTGGATTTGCTTGGATCAACGTATCTTTTGGAGTCGTTGGATGTAGGTCGTTGGATCTGATGGTCTGTTGATCACCTTTGATCGGCAAGCCCTATCTTGGTACTGATCCCTCCGCCGTGTCCTCCTGGCTGTGCTCTTCCCCTCTGGATGCCCTGATAATTTCTTTGTGAGCGCGATCCACCTCGTGGGCCCCGTCTATGGTCAGATCCCACTGAGTGGAGACCACTTGTCTGTAGGTGTGGCTATCTCTGAGCGTCGAGGGGGGATTGGGGGACGTGATGGCCGTTAGTTCCGCCTCCTGACTCCACTCGTCTATCGAGAATGAATCTGATCAGATGGGAGTCCTCATAGGAGTGGACTTTAGCGAGGCGAGGCATCAACGCTATGTCAACACTCCGTATGAGGATCCTAGCGGAGATAATCTCCGAGCGGCCTACTATCTTCTCATCTATATCTTCGATGGTTCCAAAGTCTGCGATGATTTCTTGTAAGGCTTCTCTTTTCCAAAAGTGGAGAGGTACATTATGAATCCATACCCAGTATTTCTCTCCCTGTGGTAACTCCGCTCCGAAGCTAGGAGACCATGCGAAGAATTCCAGTTTGAAGTATCCAAAGTCAATAATACCCATCTCGGTTACCTCACTCACCTTCTCCGGTGATGGGAAGGAGACCAAGAACTGGAGGTGGCATAGCTTCTTCACCACCTAGTCTCTATGTGCTCTCATTGGCCATTTTGCGTTTAACGCTTGGAGAAGGTGTCTCCGAGGGGCTCCCCGCCTTCACTCTGGCTATAGTGCACCATTGGCGCAGCCACTTCTCCTCGCTCTTGATGATGTTCAGGCTCTTTGCGAGTCGAATGGCTGTGGGGTTATCGGTGGATCTTTCTCTGTGGACCGGGTGTTCTTCATCATTGTTGGACTCAATCACATTAGTGCACACATAGGAGAGATGTCCACACTTCATGCATTTCAGGCATCTGACCTCTTTTGTGCTGTCCTTGCAGTAATGGCCCATATCTCCACAATTGAAACAGGGTATTGGTTTGCGCTTCCCTCTTCAATGCTTCTTCTTGTGTTCTGGATCGGGGATTGTGTAGTTGTTCTGTTCTGTGAGATTCTAGTTGTTATCTTGCTCCCCAACTTTCCTGACTTGAGGGACCCCTGTCTGTGCTATAATCCTGTTGTGCGGCTCCCCCTCGTGGGCCCGCTCAATGCCGGATTTCGGTGCAGACCAAGGGTTTCCTTGAGGTGGTGGAGATTGATGTTTGTGGTGGGACTGAGAGTGGTTGTGATGGCTAGAGGAAGGAGCAGCATGATTGGTTGGTGAGTAGGGCTGTCTTTTGTTCTTCTTGTTTGTGACCAATGTCCACGTTTCCCTATCTTGATGTAGAACCCCGTATTTTCAAATATTATTTTAATATTTGAAAATGAATTAAAATGATTTACTAGAAATTTAATAAATATTTTCTAAAAGATTTATCTTTTTACATGTACGAAACACGTGCACATAATTTTGGTGTAAATATACAATTTGATATTTTTAATAAGTTCTCATACTTATTATGGAGTGTATTCTAAATTTTGGGATCTTTCTGAATAAAGAAACTATTTTTACAAATATCTCGAAAGAGAGGGGCTTTTATGTAAAAAGTCGTTTGGATCTTAAATAAACTATGAAAATTCGTTTTTACTGACATTTTGGTTTCCCATGGCTAGCATTTAAATTTAAATACATTTATATTTTATTTAAAATCAATTTGGTGAAGATTTAAACAAAAAGGGTGTTTTTGCAAATATGGAATTCATGTAGAATCTTGTACAAATATTTTTCTGGAGAGTAAAAGTCAAATATTTTGATTGGAAAATATAATATGTATTATTAGATATTATTTCGGATTTTTCTGGATTTTTACGAATATTTTATGATGTAATTGCAAATATTACAAAAGGGAGGGCTTTTGTGCAAAATTGCCACCCTGAGTGTAAATCCGAAATTTTCTTATCTCTGGGCTGTGCTGGGTTGTTGGAAAACTTAGTGGTAAAAGGATTTTATTTAGTTTTGATTTATTTAACTTATTTTAACTAAGAAAGGTTATTTATGTGAAGTAATAAATTGAAAAAGGACTATTTTGCAAAAGTACTTCAAAACCCTAATTCCTTTCAATCCCGGCCTGTATAAAAGAGGACGTGCAGCCGTCATTCGCTGCACAACTCCAGATTTATTATATTATTATTTTCTTGGTGATCAAGAGGAGAATTTTTGGATCTCGCAAAAAGGAAGGCTTTTCGTTGGATCTTTTCAATTCAAAGGTGAGTGATATAAATTTGTTTTGTTGTTTGATTTATGTGAGTGACATTGTGTGTTTTGTTTTATTTTGTGAATGATATAAATTTGTCTTGTTGTTGATCTATGTATGCGGGTGGCAATATTGTTTGATTTGATGTTGTGAATGATATAGATCTTGAAATTGTGGTATGATTCATGTGAATAATGATTGTTGTTTGTACCATGTTGTGAAATCTACGAATATATTAGTAGATCTTTGTTTATAAAATCGTATTGCTAAAGGCATGATTAAGATTTGAGTATGGTTATGATCGGATGTTGAACATCTGGACCTTATATATTGTAAATCAAATTTTTATTGAGAGTTGTGAAAGAAATTTAGTAATGAGAAACCCTAATGGAAGGATTAGTGATCTAGAACATGAGAACTTGAGTATTGACATATTCGATATTTTGAGTAATACATCCAAAATGGAGATTAGCTGAGATTTGTCATTTTGCCTGAATACGAACTATTTTTATAAACAATGAATCATTAGAAAAGCTCCAGTTTTGATTATCGTATTCAGACCTAAATTGTGAAAACTGTAGGCCGACAGCCGACTGGTCCAATTATCAGTCGACTGGTACGATCCAGCTGCTGTATCTTTAGTTTTTCTTGAAAATCCGTTCTGGACAGTCGACTTAGACCCTATACAGTCGACTGGTACACTTAGAAATTATTTTTCAAAGTTACCGTAGATTTTTTTCTGGTAAGTCGACTTATATTGTATGTCGACTTATATAGTATTTTAAGTCGACTTATGACTTTGCAAGTCGACTTATAACACTTAGAATATTTTCTTAAATATTTCTGGAATTTCTCTCTGGTAAGTCGACTTATGTTTTTATAAGTCGACTTATGTCTCCTTTAAGTCGACGTATGTTTTTATAAGTCTACTTATGATCTGGTAAGTCAACTTATGATTTTTATAAGTCATCTTATATTGTTGGTAAGTCAACTTATGTTTTTATAAGTCATCTTATATTGTTGGTAAGTCAACTTATGTTTTTATAAGTCATCTTATATTGTTGGTAAGTCAACTTATATTTTTATAAATCATCTTATATTGTTGGTAAGTCAACTTATGACTCTTATAAGTCAACTCATATTACTTAACTTATTTTCTCAAAATCATGGACATTTTCCCTCTGGACAGTCGACCTACTGCAGTAATAAGTCGACTGGTACTGATGAGTTTTTATAAACTTGAATGTTCTTTCGAATAATTGGTCTTCAAATATTTTAGTCTATACTTTGTCTTCTGTTAAGCATATGATTTTAAGATATTCAGTTGAGCTAATTTTGTTTAGTGGAAAGTTAATTAAGACTTTTGAGTTTGAGTCCCTCGAGGTGAGTGACCCTAGTATACCGGTGTTGAGTTATTTTGTTGAGGCCCGTGAGGCATTTCAGTTAGTCAGTTTTGAATTTAGGCCGGTAGGGTACACCAACTCTAGGAGATTCTTTAAGTAATTAAATAACCAAAATAATAAGGACACGGCACTAGTGGTGATATGATGAACTGGAACATGGGCTATGCACCTCAGTATGGCTTTAGATGTGGGATTTAATCTTTGGAATTATCCAAGTAACTTATTTGAGATGTGGGATTTATCTCCGGAATTATCCAGGTAAATTACCTGCGATGTGAGATATATCTCCGGAATTATCCAAGTGATTTGCTTGAGATGTGGGATTGATCTCCGGAATTATCAAAGTCGAGGCGACGCACATGGGGTATTCATGTGATGATGTGTTAATGTTTAGATGTGGGATGATCTCCGGAATTATCCAGGAAAATTACCTGAGATGTGGGATCTATCTCCGGAATTATCAAGCATGGGCTAATTCTCACAGTTTATCTTTATCTCGTAGTAGTCATCGTGATAGGATTAGTTGCATGGCGGGGGATTGAACCCTATGATGTGGAGACGTTAAGGACTTGCACCGAACCTATGTAGAATGGGATGCATAGACTTCGACAAGTATGCATTAGAGAGTCCGCATATAGACTTTGTGTTGTCTTAACTTGGTTTCGTGCATGTGTTTTCCAGTTTTCCTACACTTGACACTTAGACTAGATGCACTTGTTGTTTTCATTCTATGATGTTTTCATGCTTTACATCTTTGTTATTTCTCATTCATTTATCATTGTGGTTAATACATGTTGTTGATGACCTTATGTTTTACGATTAAATTATGTTGTTTGTTTTTTATGTCACTCACACCATTTATGGCTAACCCCTTTAGTTTGGGGGTTAGGGATCATCTCTAGCCTCATATGTTGCAGGTTGTTGCTTAGTGTTGGAGGTTGGATGCTTGAGTTGGCTTTTGAGATAAATTGATTCGTAAGAGTTTTGTGTAAATTTGTAAAAGTAGTTTTGAGATAATTAGAGTTGTAAATGACAGAAAATATTGTTTGAGTTGTTTTGAATTCTGCTGTGATTTGTAAAAGTTTGTTGTAATAAAAGTTTGGAATAAAATTATTTGTGTTTTGAGCTATGTGTACTATTACATTGAAGTTGATGCTGGGATTGTGCCACGTATTTTCTAAGTTATTATATTAGAAATTTGGGGCGCTACAGATTGGTATCAGAGCATGCTTCAATAGTAATAATAGACATAGTATGAAAACCAACCTAGGTGTGGACATTAGAGGTGTGAGTACACAAGTGGACATTAAATACAACCTAGATGGACATTAGAAGTGTGAGTACCCTGGTAGACATCTGATGTGCGCGATTTGAATGTTTGGTCATGAAGACCTGTAATGAGATTTAGGCTGTGTGTATGCTTAGACTTGAATGAAATCTCTTTATCGCAAGTATATTGATTATTTTTGTATAAAGCAAAAATTTTCTCACTAGCTATTTTTGACATCTTTGTTCGCTTCGTGTATTCGATATTTATTCATGTAAGGTGTTACCCTTTCAACTTATATAATTTCTATTTTACTTATTCATGATCTACTATATGTTTTGCTATCTTACCCACTGCATATAATTTCTGGATTATATGATTTTCACCAAAGAAATTTTCATTTATTTATTTATTCCTAGTTATAAAATTTGATTATCTTCCGTTAGATTCTTTTAATTATTTGCTCTCTTGTATATTTTGTACACCTCAATTTTGTGCTCACTCTTGTATCCTATCACTCTTACTATTTTATATTTGTTTACTTACTAAATGACTTTTGTGAAATCAACTTATTTTACTTTTATTCGGTTTCTTTTATTGTCATCAACTGAATTTATTTCTTTTTTATATCTCCAACCGAGTTTATATTATTTCTATTCATTAGTGCAAACATTAAACTTTTACTAATCGTCTTGTTTTCTTTTAAAAACTGTTTCTTTGACTTTACTATTGGTTTTACTTCTTATTCTTTTGTCCAAGTTATTATTTGGCAACTTTTGCTGTAATTCAATAGTGCATCCTTTAGCATATCACAAGCTCATTTTATTTTGCGACTCTTACCCATTTCTTTCTTGACGTTTTATTTATCTTACTTTCATGTGCATTTTTGTTACTCGCATACTTTGATATTACTCTTACATATTACATTAAAGTTTTAAATTACTACGCGTTAAGTTATTGTTGCTACTTTTATTTCCTTTCATTATTGTTTTGCTATACTATAAATTTTGCTTTGCATATTTACTTTCATTTTATTATATATACTTGGATTTTTCGATACTATATTTTCCATTATTTTGTATTGTCTTATTTATTTTGGAGCATTTAAACTTGATTGCAATATTTTACTCATATAAATATGATATGTTTCTGCACATTTAAATCTTTATTATGTATTTGCACCTTATATTCGATACCCTTATTATCACTTATAGTTGACCGCTTTTGTTATAATTTCTTTCCACTATTTAAAAGTTACTTATTAAACTTGTTGCTTCATACTTTTCGAAGGTACTATGTGCACCCACTATTTATATTTTACTTAAATCTTATTATTATTACATTCTTGATTTCTACATGTACTTCCTACAAATTTCCATATATGCACCACATATTTCAACATACTTACTATGCATATCATTTTACGTTTGTCTAATTCCTGCATTATTGTATATTTTATGATACATTTATTATGTAAATTTGCTATACTATATATGTATTTTCTCATTCACATTTGTATTTGTGCTTAGGCATATATTTCATTCCGTTTGAAACATGATGTTATGGTTTGGGGTATGGTTGAGGTTTTTTCATAGGGTATTGATGTGAATGTGAATTGGGTGGTGATGCTCTACCTTTACCCTCGTTTTGTAGTGATCAGAATGGTTGCGCCCAGGCCCAGGAACGGTGGTAGCAATGAGGATGGATCTGGAAGTTCTCGAGGAACTGGAATTGATCTCGAGACTGAATTCGCCAAGGTGTATCAGACTCTGGATGCGCTGATGGCAGTTAATTTGGCGCAGATTCGGAACCAGAATCGGAACTATAGGATTGGACCAATGTTTATTAATGCTAATCCTATCAAGCAGACCGAGTCTTCCAAGAGGAGGAGACCAGCGTCAGATCAGAGTGGGAAGGAGTTCCCTGCGAAGCAAGTCAAGTCCAGTGACCCAGTGCAGAAGGCACCTACAACTCGGGAAGTGACTTGTTATTTCTGCAAGGAGGCAGGTCATTACAGGTCAACGTGTCCGAGGTCGGCGAAGCAAACCTGTTTCAATTGTGGACAGACAGGACATCATTGAGCAGCATGCACCGAACCTCAGAAGGCGTGCTATCGTTGTGGTCGTGAAGGGCATATTCGATCAAACTGTCCGCAGCGGGAGAAAGATGGTGCCGGGAAGGGCAAGGATCCAAAGAGGGGCGAGAGTCTGCATTAGCTGATGAGGATACTCAGGATATGACTCGTGTGTGTGCAAGAACTTGGAAATTTATTCTTTTGTATTAAATAAAACTTTTATTTGGGGAATAATTGAAGATTGAGTATTTTTCTTCATGTAACAAGATTTATTTGGATTAATGGAATAAAAACAAAAGTTTTATTTGATACTGATTTCTTGCATGCAATTGTGTCGCCCAAATTCTTTTTGGTCTTAGTGTGAAGATTAAGGTGTTTCCAGGCAAGATCTTGAGGTGGTTATCCTTAGTCATGTTCTTTCTAAGGAGGGAGTGGCCACTGATTCTCGGAAGAGTGAAGCGGATGTGGAAGGTCAGAGTTGGATGCAGGAGTTCAGTAGTTGTTGCAGCATGACTCCGGTGGCAGTTATCAGAGTTGCGCAGCGGAAGTTTGATTTTCTGAATTCTTTGCATGATTGTGTTTCGTCTGTATATTGTACATCTTTTGTTGAAATGCATTCCCTTGTGTGATTGTATTTCTTTAAATTATGTTTCTATCCATAAGTTTTCATTCCTTCTTGATGTGTTTGTTTGGACCCCATTAGCAGTAGTTCTGAGGACAGAACTCTTCTAAGGAGGGAGTGATGTAGAACCCCGTATTTTCAAATATTATTTTAATATTTGAAAATGAATTAAAATGATTTACTGGAAATTTAATAAATATTTTCTAAAAGATTTATCTTTTTACACGTACGAAACACGTGCACATAATTTTGGTGTAAATATACAATTTGATATTTTTAATAAGTTCTCATACTTATTATGGAGTGTATTCTAAATTTTGGGATTTTTCTGAATAAAGAAACTATTTTTACAAATATCTCGAAAGAGAGGGGCTTTTATGTAAAAAGTCGTTTGGATCTTAAATAAACTATGAAAATTCGTTTTTACTGACATTTTGGTTTCCCATGGCTAGCATTTAAATTTAAATACATTTATATTTTATTTAAAATCGATTTGGTGAAGATTTAAACAAAAATGGTGTTTTTGCAAATATGGAATTCATGTAGAATCTTGTACAAATGTTTTTCTGGAGAGTAAAAGTCAAATATTTTGATTGGAAAATATAATATGTATTATTAGATATTATTTCGGATTTTTCTGGATTTTTACGAATATTTTATGATGTAATTGCAAATATTACAAAAAGGGAGGGCTTTTGTGCAAAATTGCCACCCTGAGTGTAAATCCGAAATTTTCTTATCTCTGGGATGTGCTGGGTTGTTGGAAAACTTAGTGGTAAAAGGATTTTATTTAGTTTTGATTTATTTAACTTATTTTAACTAAGAAAGGTTATTTATGTGAAGTAATAAATTGAAAAAGGACTATTTTGCAAAAGTACTTCAAAACCCTAATTCCTTTCAATCCCGGCCTGTATAAAAGAGGACGTGCAGCCGTCATTCGCTGCACAACTCCAGATTTATTATATTATTATTTTCTTGGTGATCAAGAGGAGAATTTTTGGATCTCGCAAAAAGGAAGGCTTTTCGTTGGATCTTTTCAATTCAAAGGTGAGTGATATAAATTTGTTTTGTTGTTTGATTTATGTGAGTGACATTGTGTGTTTTGTTTTTTTTTTGTGAATGATATAAATTTGTCTTGTTGTTGATCTATGTATGCGGGTGGCAATGTTATTTGATTTGATGTTGTGAATGATATAGATCTTGAAATTGTGGTATGATTCATGTGAATAATGATTGTTGTTTGTACCATGTTGTGAAATCTACGAATAATTAGTAGATCTTTGTTTATAAAATCGTATGTCTAAAGGCATGATTAAGATTTGAGTATGGTTATGATCGGATGTTGAACATCTGGACCTTATATATTGTAAATCAAATTTTTATTGAGAGTTGTGAAAGAAATTTAGTAATGAGAAACCCTAATGGAAGGATTAGTGATCTAGAACATGAGAACTTGAGTATTGACATATTCGATGTTTTGAGTAATACATCCAAAATGGAGATTAGCTGTGATTTGTCATTTTGCCTGAATACGAACTATTTTTATAAACAATGAATCTTTAGAAAAGCTCCAGTTTTGATTATCGTATTCAGACCTAAATTGTGAAAACTGTAGGCCGACAGCCGACTGGTCCAATTATCAGTCGACTGGTACGACCCAGCTGCTGTATCTTTAGTTTTTCTTGAAAATCCGTTCTGAACAGTCGACTTAGACCCTATACAGTCGACTGGTACACTTAGAAATTATTTTTCAAAGTTATCGTAGTTTTTTTTCTGGTAAGTCGACTTATGACCTTTTAAGTCGACTTATATTGTATGTCGACTTATATTGTATTTTAAGTCGACTTATAACTTTGCAAGTCGACTTATAACACTTAGAATATTTTCTTAAAGATTTCTGGAATTTCTCTCTGGTAAGTCGACTTATATTTTTATAAGTCGACTTATGTTCTTATAAGTCGACTTATGTCTCCTTTAAGTCGACTTATGTTTTTATAAGTCTACTTATGATCTGGTAAGTCAACTTATGATTTTTATAAGTCATCTTATATTGTTGGTAAGTCAACTTATATTTTTATAAGTCATCTTATATTGTTGGTAAGTCAACTTATGTTTTTATAAGTCATCTTATATTGTTGGTAAGTCAACTTATGACTCTTATAAGTCAACTCATATTACTTAACTTATTTTCTCAAATTCATGGACATTTTCCCTCTGGACAGTCGACCTACTACAGTAATAAGTCGACTGGTACTAATGAGTTTTCATAAACTTGAATGTTCTTTCGAATTATTGGTCTTCAAATATTTTAGTCTATACTTTGTCTTCTGTTAAGCATATGATTTTAAGATATTCAGTTGAGCTAATTTTGTTTAGTGGAAAGTTTTTTTTTTTTTTTTGAAGAAAAGGTGGGATAATGCCACCCTGTTTCATTAATAAGAGATTAATAAACAACCCCGGAGTCTCGGGAAAATAAAAGTACAGTGCAGGATGTTTAGTGGAAAGTTGATTAAGACTTTTGAGTTTGAGTCCCTCGAGGTGAGTGACCCTAGTATACCGGTGTTGAGTTATTTTGTTGAGACCCGTGAGGCATTTCAGTTAGTCAGTTTTGAATTTAGGCCGGTAGGGTACACCAACTCTAGGAGATTCTTTAAGTAATTAAATAACCCAAATAATAAGGACAGGCACTAGTGGTGATATGATGAACGGGAACATGGGTTATGCACCTCAGTATGGCTTTAGATGTGGGATTTAATCTCCGGAATTATCCAAGTAACTTATTTGAGATGTGGGATTTATCTCCGGAATTATCCAGGTAAATTACCTACAATGTGAGATATATCTCCAGAATTATCCAAGTGATTTGCATGAGATATGGGATTGATCTCCAGAATTATCAAAGTTGAGGCGACGCACATGGGGTATTCATGTGATGATGTGTCAATGTTTAGATGTGGGATGATCTCCGGAATTATCCAGGGAAATTACCTGAGATGTGGGATCTATCTCCGGAATTATCAAGCATGGGCTAATTCTCACAGTTTATCTTTATCTCGTAGTAGTCATCGTGATAGGATTAGTTGCATAGCGGGGGATTGAACCCTATGATGTGGAGACGTTAAGGGCTTGCACCGAACCTATGTAGAATGGGATGCATAGACTTCGACAAGTATGCATTAGAGAGTCCGCATATAGACTTTGTGTTGTCTTGACTTGGTTTCGTTCATGTGTTTTCCAATTTTCCTACACTTGACACTTAGACTAGATGCACTTGTTATTTTCATTCCATGATGTTTTCATGCTTTACATCTTTGTTATTTCTCATTTATTTATCATTGTGGTTAATACATGTTGTTGATGACCTTATGTTTTACGATTAAATTATATTGTTTGTTTTTTATGTCACTCACACCATTTATGGCTAACCCTTTTAGTTTGGGGGTTAGGGATCATCTCTAGCCTCATATGTTGCAGGTTGTTGCTTAGAGTTGGAGGTTGGATGCTTGAGTTGGCTTTTGAGATAAATTGATTCATAAGAGTTTTGTGTAAATTTGTAAAAGTAGTTTTGAGATAATTAGAGTTGTAAATGACGGAAAATATTGTTTGAGTTGTTTTGAATTCTGCTGTGATTTGTAAAAGTTTGTTGTAATAAAAGTTTGGAATAAAATTATTTGTGTTTTGAGCTATGTGTACTATTACATTGAAGTTGATGTTGGGATTATGCCACGTATTTTCTAAGTTATTATATTAGAAATTCGGGGCGCTACACTTGATGACACTCTGCCTCCGCCGTAATCCCACCGAGAGGAGCCCCCTCTTGGGCCCGCTCAGTGTTGGATTTAGGTGCCGGTAGGGGGTTTTGTTAGGGTGGTGGATGGCTGTATTGCTGTCGGTGTTGATGGAGGTACTGTCTTTGGGGAAGGTTGTGGTGTGTGGTCTCTGAATACATGGTAGAATGCCACTCTACTTGGTAGCGATGCCTGTACTCCTGTGCAGTGCTCCTTCGAAACTCAGGTTTGTCGTGCCTCCTTACTCCCTGGGCTTGTCCCTCTCTGTAGTGGCGATGCTGGCTTGGGGGGGGGGGGGGTCTTCTTACGCCAGGTTTGGCCAGTAGGAGGACCTCCTCCATGGGCCCATCCCCTATGCTGCCCCTCGTGGCGATGATGAGCCCCATTCCCCTCCAAGCGCTGGTATACGCTGCGTTGCTCACGCATTGGGGAGTGCGTTGGCCTAAGCCTTTGGTTATCTCTCTCCCTTGGGTTTGGTTGGACCTGTGGAGGGTTGTTTTGGATTGGTACTGAGTTTGAGTTTGGTTTTTGCTTGGGGGACATGGGTAAAGCCGGAGTGTCTGTGACTCCTGTGGGTGCTTCAATGGCAAGACTTGGTGGGTGTCGGACCTCCTCGTTGGGCTCGCACCCACTAAGTTCAAGAACAGACAGCATTGGGAGGTTGAGACGATGATCAGGTGAGTATGGTGAAGAGGAACCAGGAAGGAGATGATGGAGGGAAGCAGAGGTTTGGTGTGAAGGGTTTTAGGGTAAAGGTTTTTGTTTGTTTTTGCACTGAATGGAAATTACTGAAGATGTTTTGTTTGTAGGTGGAAAAGAAGAAGGAGAAGGAGAAGGAAAAGGATGGTAGGAGGCCAGGATAGAGCAGCTAGGGGAGGGAAGCCGGTGCTCCGATGAGGTGAGGGGAGAGTTGGTGAGCACTAGGCTTCTACATTCCTCCTAAAGATGGTTATATGAATTGTTCTACCCTCTCTCTATACTTGTATGGCATTATTGTAACACCGATGTAATGTATTACAGTTTTATAGCATTCGGACTTGTAATACATTTGTGTTGAATAAAAAGTTTTAAAATTTCCTTTTTTCTATGTATTGTGGCTAATTGAAGGAAAAGATTCTGGCTTATGTCATGGTTTCCCAGTGTATGGAAATCGGGGCGTTATAATAAAGATGTAGAGAAACAATAGTTTGATATATTGATACAATTACCATCCGACGTATCCTGAAGGGAAAACAATGTGATGAGATTCGGACGATCTAACTTGAAGAAGAAGTTGGCCTTTAATCAAATCACCTACAGAACCCGCCGCTACTGCCCGCTGGTTGCAACTACAATGAACCCTGACCAAACAGAGGGCAAAGCAGTCAGGCAGTAGTTGACTGACAGCCCAACTGCTACTACTATTTGTTGCCTATGCTGCTGCTGCTCTTCTTATTCCAACGTCTGCTTCGAAATTTCTTTTCGCATCAGCATCATCTCTTCACATTGAATATAGTATGCAGGACATTAACACAACAATCTCCACCGTGGATTGTAAACTTAAGAATCCACACCTATGTGATTTAAACTTTTCTAGACCCTTTCATTTTCCTCTTGCAAACAACCCGATTCAATGGCATCTTTTGCTAGTTAAATCTACCTTCACCTGTTTTTCTCCAGCTGGTATGCCCCAAAAGGCACATCCCAGTAAGCATTAACATGAAGGCACCACCCTCCGCACGATCTCCACCTACCCCGAGGCACTATCCACCTTTCGACGATATTCGAACGTCGCAGTCTCACTTCAACAATTCTAGTGACGATGAACTAGATAATGCTTTAGAACAATGAGCTTCCAAACATTCGGCCGAGTTTTCCTATTTTTAAGATAAGCCAGAGAGATGAAAATAATAATGATTATTGAATTAAGAAATAACTGAGTACAATATCTCCTATATATAGGAGGAACCAAATACAAAATTAGCCAAATACCCAATGTGGGACTATAATATCTAACACCCCCTCTCAAACTCACGGTGGCTCAAACAATGTGAGTTTGCCTACTAAATATCGAAATCTCTGAACAGTATGAGATTCGGTGAAGAAGTCTGCCGTCTGCTGTGACGAGGTAATAGAATGAAGTGAGATGGTCCCTACTTCAAAGCACTCACAAACATAATGACAATCAATCTCTATATGCTTCGTTCGCTCATGGAAGACCTGGTTGCTTGCAATGTGTAGTGCACTCCGATTATCACAATGAAGAGGAGTAGCTCCTGAAAGAGTGACACCCATATCTGATAACAGCCAACGAACATGAACAATCTCTCTAGTAGTAACTGCCATTGCTCTGTACTCTGCTTCAGTCGAAGAACATGCAATAACCACTTGTTTCTTACTTTGCCATGTGATCAGCGAATTACCAAGAAATAGACAGAAACCTGTGGTAGACTATCTGGTAGTAGGATCACCTACCCAATCTGAATCACAATATGCACTCAGCTCTAGTTTGGATGTAACAGTCATGAATAATGAGCGAGTAATAGTGCCCCGAAGATATCTGAGAATCCGAAGAAGAGCACTGTAGTGAACTGACGTAGGAGCGGAAACAAACTGACTGACAACACTGACTGCGTGAGCAATATTGGGTCTGGTCATGCATAAGTATACAAGCTATCCAACAATCTGTCTGTATCTAGTGGGATCAAGAAGGAGCTCACCATCAGTGGGACGAAGCTTAACATGAAGCTCTAAGGGGGTATCGGCTGAGCGACTATCAGAGAGGCATGCAGTAGAGATAATATCTGATGTATATTTCTGTTGAGAAATGAGTATTGTAACACCCTAGATTTTATATACGAAGATTTTGGGATTTTACATGTTTTGCACATATAATTTCATTTGTATAATTCCTTTTATAAAAATATTTCTTATATAGTATTTGTTCGCTTTATTTTCCAAAAATTATTTCCTTTAAAATCCTAATTAAAATCTAAGCCTAATTGTCTTTTAAGCCCACTCTTAATTAATTAATTAATTTAATTATTAGAGCTCATGGTTAAATTGGCCCATCAGTGAGCCCATTTAACTTATTTCTCTTTTAAAATAATCCAACTTGTAGTGTAGACTCTTTTCATGAACAATTAATTTTTAATTCACATGAACAACTTGTAAGGAGGGGGTACTAGTTGGCACGTGCATTCACTAGAGTGTGCGTTGCACACTTTTTCCCTTGGCCGGATTGTAGATGGGGGAGTGGGAGAGATGGAAGTGGAGGAGAGGTGGTTGTTCATTATGGGTAGTTTTTATAACTCCCTAGTTCATCTAGACCATTGATCTCTAACCATTCGATCACTTCCTAGCCCTACATTCACCCTAACAATTTGTATAAATACCCCTCCCTATACTCTTCATTCTCACACTTGAAAATTTTGAAAGAAAAGAATAAAGAGAAAAGAAAGAGAATCAATTTTAGTGAGGCAAAAGATTGAGGAGTTGAAAAGATTGTGTGCTATTGTGTTTCTACAACCAAGGAGAGGAGGCCAGACTACACTAGAGGACAAGAAGGGAGGCTCGGGTTGCTTGCATCACTAGGAGGAGAAGCCAATTTGGTGGCTCGATCTAGGAGGAGAAGGCTTCGCTCGTTCGCTGTAGGAGATCCCTAGGAGTTTATTTGTTTTTCTCTCCATCAAAGGTGGGTGATTCGCTTACACTTCTAATTAGGTTTCTTGCTAGAGTATGATTGATGAAATTGAAAAGAAACATAGCTATTTTTAGCCATGTGTTATGAGAATGAGACAAATTAGAATGGTTGATTGTGTGTGAAAAGAATGATAATTAGTTGCAAATTATGATAGTTAGTTTAATATTGACCATGCTACCATGCTTTAATTGATGAATTGTGCTATACTAAGGAGACATGATTGTATGCTTAAATTGATCGAAATAATAACCATGCTTAAAGGTGATTTTTGCTAATTCACTTGTTAATAATGTGGAAAAGAGAGAATTGTTACTGAAATGATTAATTAATAATAATAAAAATAATAAGAGAGATATATGAGAAGTTTGAATGCAAACTTATAAAAGAAAATGCATTGTATGTGTTTATTGAAATTATAAGACATAATCGTTTTTAGAGGAAAAATCACATTTTTATGCAAAAAAATTAAGTTTTCAGTTACTGATATTTTAGAAATACATAAAAATTAGATTCTGGAAATTTTAAATGAAATTGGAGAAAAAATGAAGTGGAAATTACTTTTTTTATGAAAATCGAATAAACGAAATTCGGATTAAAACCCTTAAAACCTAAACCAAATCAGATTAGTCACTTGGACTATTTGGCTAGTAAGTGCGGTTGGGTGCGCTTACTGTAGCGTGGGTCTGGTCTTGGGTCTCGGGTTCGAAACCTGGCCTTGGCTTTTGTTTTAAAATTTTTTTTTTGGGTAAAAACCAAGTGCAGGAAATGAGTTCATTTGGATTCGAGCTCTCTCTCTGTGACGCTGTTGCGCCCTGTCCTTTCTGGTTAGCTCATGCACCACAATGCGTTGCACTGTAGCACTGGCTTGGCTTTGGTTGCTGGTTCGATTCCTGAGCTCGGCATGATTAAACACCTTTTTCGACTTTTAGTGTTTTTTTTTGTGATTTTTTATTTTAAAAATTCGAAAAAAATATGATAATTGTTATAAAAATATATAGACTTCATGAAAAATATTTGTACACTATTTTGATTTAAATTAAATAGTGTGAGAAGAAAATTTGAGTAGAACTCTGTAAAATCGATATTTGCATAAGTATAAAAACAAAAGTGATTTTTGAGTTATACTAAACTTGTAAAAGAGAACTTTGTATAAAAAGAACTTGTAGCGCGTTCAATTATGGATTTTCATTTTTAGGAGAAAAGGGAATTATATGAAATTAGTGAGACTTATTTTACTTGAATGAGAATGTTATGAATTGAATCCGAACTCATGTATGGAATTGAATTATGGAAAAGAGACGGAAATTTATTTGAAGTATGAAAAGAACTTATGAGTATAAAGACTCAATTTTTGGGATTATGAATTGAAATTGAGAACTAGGGTGTAGCTAAGCCTCATACTGGCATCGAAAAGAAATATGTTGAAATGAAATTTGAAATGAAAAAATCAAGATTGGGTCATGTCGTATAAATGGTTAAGACCAATATAGTGGAAAGGCTAACTCTAGAGAAATGATTTTTGTTCATGATCCAAAAAATTAAGGACTAGATACATAGTGAAGATGTGATGAAAATAAGAGGAAAACACGAGTATGAGGGCCTCGAAGCTACGGTGTGAGAATATTCATAGGCTGTCTTCACGATGCATCGTGACATGACGTGGGTATGTCTCCAGGAGGTCCGTACCGCAGGCGACGTTCGTGGGGTATTTGGTGACTGCGGGTGGTGTCATGTCCCATGACGGAGGCTGAATTGTCCATAGGTTCTTCATGATGAGTCGTGACATGACGTGGGATTCCCCTCCAGGCTGTCTGGACATGAGCTCGTAACTCATAGAACATCTAGGATACTTATCGTAGTTACAGTAGTAGTTTAAGTCATGATGAGGAATTGAACCTTACAAGATGAAGAACGGTTAAGGGCTTGCCCTTAGACCTATGTAGTATGGGATGCATAAAATCTAAACAAGTGCGCATTAGTGTCATGTAACATACATAACTGCATTAAGGACTAAGTGCACTGCACAACACGACATCAATAGGATAGTCCATTGTAGTTCTGTTTATGATCAAGTTTGTGGTTTGTTTAAGTATTTGAGAATCTTTATACTGTTTCGGCATAGAGAAGATAGCCGTGTATAATATTTCGTCGGTTGTAAGCAACTGATGTGCCCACAGTTTCTATGCAGGGTAAAGTGATTAACAAGACTAAAGAATGCATGCTGATTAAAGAATGATTCAAAATGTTGTACATTTCAATTCAAGTAAATTGTTGTAAATTTGCTTCCGATGTATAAGTATTAATGCAAATGTAACTCTGATGTAAAATAAAGTTTTAATTTCCTTGTAGAATTGTACGAAGAGAAGTGTAAAGATCCTGTGGAACTTCGAATTCAGTCTGTTTTGGAATTCGGGGTGTTACAAGTATCCCCCAAGATCGATGAGCAATCTCTAAACCCAGATAATAACGTAGTCTGCCAAGGTCTTTCATATGGAACTGCTAGTCAAGGTATTTCTGGATGGATGTAATGCCTGCGGAGTCATCCCCAGTAATGATCATATCATCAACATAGAGTAGTAGAAATACCCTCTCCTGCGGTGATGACCGCATAAACATAAAATGGTCCTGGGAACTCTGACTAAAACCAGCCTTAGTAATGACATGGCAAAAACACTCAAACCAGACTCGAAGGGCCTACTTCAAACCATATATAGCCTGACGCAGTCGGCAAACATGATGAGGAGGGGTAGGGAGGCCAGGAGGAGGATCCATATAAACAATCTCAGATAAGGTACCATGAAGAAAAATATTTTTTACATCCATCTGGTATAACGGTCACTGACGAATGGCTGCAACAGCAAGAAGAGTGCGAACCGTAGTCATCTATGCAATGAGAGCAAATATCTCATCATAATTAATGCCATGTTCCTGAGAAAAGCATCAGGCTACTAGAAAAGCCTTGTGCCGCTCAATAGATCCATCATGTTAATATTTGATCTTGAAGATCCACTTGTAGCTAATAGGTTGAATGCCCTCTGGTAGAGGAACGACATCCCAAGGGCCAGTCTGGTAGAGGAACAAAATTTTTCATCAAGAAAGAACAATAGGGTATTTAAAATATACATACATACATACATACATACATACATACATACATACATACATACATACATACATATATATATATATATATATATACATTAAATTGAATAGTAAAATGCATATAAAATTGAGCATGTTCGGGCTAAAAACAAAATAATAATAATAATAATAATGCTAATAATAATGATAAAAATAATAATACCGATAACAATAATAATAACAATAATAACAAATATTAATACCAATAGCAATAAGAATAACAATAACGATAATAATAATAATACTAATAAGATTATATAAAAAAATATAAATTTATTAAAATAACCCAAATATCAATAATACATTTAAATTGAGCTCGAATACAAATAGCCGATCAATAAGATATAGAAGATAAGATCAAAATACACCATTATTCGAAATCAATAAAATTTTGTTTAGAAGATACTTTAATAAAGATCCGAAACGAATTTAACACCAAATAAATTTACAAAAATTCAAATTATAGAAAATACGCGAAAAATACTAATTATCAGAAATGAGGGTTACACAGGTGCACCCAAAAGTACAGAGCATACTATAGTCAAGAGGTGAGTGATAAAGAGCCTCATAAGACGTCGTACCAGCTAGGGCAAATGAAGGAGTAGTGTTAATGAGACTAACAGAGGTCATGATAGCTTCATCCCAGAAAGAACGAGGAGCGGAAGAGGAGAGTAAACGAGCATGAGTTGTCTTAAGGATGTAACGGTGCTTGCGTTCAGCTACATTATTCTACTCATGTGTATGAGGGCATGATTGTTGAAAAAGGGTGCCGTGAGATTGAAGGATCGATCTCATAGTGGTGGAAGTGTACTCACGAGCACCATCCGATCGGAAATTCTTAATGTGCACACCGGTAAATATCAGGTATCTCAGATCGCTGACGCATAAGAAAAACCCATGTATGTCTAGTGAAGTCATCGATGAAGGCAACATAATGGAGATAGCCTTCCACGAACGTACAGGAGAGGGTCCCCATATGTCAGAATGGACAAGTTGAAAAGAATGGGTGGTTTGAGAAGTGCTTTTGTGACTAAAGGGTAGTGCGATATATTTGGCCAAATGAAAACCCTCACAATCAGATAAATATTTAAAAGTAAGAGAACCAAGGGCACCACTACGAGCTAAAGTCTGGAGACGAGACGCATTGATACGACCTAAACATCTATGCCACAGATCAGCATCAGATAAAATAATACTAGCAAAACTAGAAGGAGAGTGATGTGCACGAAGAAAATCTAGATGATATAGACGAACCTGACGACTAGCACACCCAAACTCCTCACTGGTGCATGAATCAGTAATAGAACAATCGAAAGAGTTAAAAGTAATGACAAGACCACTATCGCACAAAGCACTAATAGAAATAAGCTTTATGGATAAATGAGGAGCATAAAGAACATATGGTAATGTAAGAGTGGGAGAGCTAATTGCCCCTTAGTGTGTAACGAGAAGTGGCGAGCTATCAGTTGTGTGTAGAGATGGAGAGTGAGAGGGAAGTGCAGTGCAGGTGGTGAATAGTGTCTGATTAATAGAGAGATGATGGGATGCACCAGAATCTAAAATCCAGAACGAATTCATACCTGGAATGGCAGAGAATGCAGGAGCAGAGGAGCCAGCATTGATAGACTAACCCATGAGCTATAGTTCCAGCTGAGTGGGGCATTACTGAAGAATAGCCCAATTGGTAGGAGACGGAAAGGCTGGAGTGACGTGCATGGTCGAGGATGTAAAGGAAGAAGCACTGTGAGGAGGAATAAGACTAGTGCTGCTGTGACTGAAAGCACAATGAGGAGGGAGATGCTGTTGGTATCTGGATCGGGGTAGGGGACAGACAGTGCTACCAGTGTCAGAAGTAGAGGTGGGGTAGGGTGAGGAATGATGCTTGGAGAAGGTAGGAGGCCGGAGGCATGCTGAATGTGGCGTTGCTGCTGTTTGAATCTAGAGAAGGAACGAAATGGGCAGGAGAGGGAACGAGAGGCAGTTGCAACGGGGAAGTCGGTGAAGGAGGAAATATCTGGGAGAAACTGGGATTCCATCAAGTAGTAGTACCTGTAAAAAAAATTGATTTTTTTAAAAACAGAAAAGGAGAAAAAAAAGGGTATTTGGATTGTGGGTAGGGTATGTTAGAGTGTGGATTTGGATATTTGGGTTTCGGGTATGGGGAGTTTGGGTTTCGGTATTTGGTTAAAGGGTAATAAAAATTCGGATCTGAAGAAGAGTAGGTGGCAGCTAGGGTTAGGAGAGGTGGGAGAGTGAGCCGACTAGGTTTTTTTTTGGGGGGGGGGGGGGGAGGGGTGTTGGTCGGGATGGATGGTGATGGTGGCGGAATTTGGAGGGCGAGGAGTAGCATGTGGGTATCTTGGAGTTGGGTTTCGGTGGATGTGGGAGGATGACAACAGCTGCGAGGAGGAGACAGGAAGGCGACGGGTGATTTCTGAAGGTGCAGAGAGGGGGGATGCTGGCACGACGGTGGTGGTCGGCAGCGGTGGGAAGGAGGTGTTGTTGGTGACGGCGAAGTTGGGTTTTGGAGGATTTCGAAGGGGATTTGTTTGAGTGGGGAAGATGCAGATGGGGTGTTGTTTCAGTGACGGTAAAGGTTATTGCCGATGTTTGTTGAACTAAAGATCAGCGACGGATTCGACGATGATGTTGTTGATGTTGTTCTGGATTTTTTTTTTTTTTGGCTGTTGGAATTCTAGGGTTTTGGGAAGAACGAAAAATTTGTATAACTTGGCTTGTATACCATGTTAAGATAAATCAGAGAGATGAAAACAATACTGGTTGTTGAATTAATAAATAATTGAGTACAATATCTCCTATATATAGGAGGAACCAAATACAAAACTAGCCAAATACCCAATGTGGGACTATAATATCTAACACCTATTCCACCAAAGCTAGTAGAGGTTTTGCTGACTCTACCCAATCCCTCTTATCTTTCATCACCTTACGACAACTTTCTCAAACTTCCCCTTCCAATTGAAGTATCATCCACTGCCAAGCAACTCACTAAGGTTGACACCAATCTTTGACTATCCATCCTAAGTGCATCCTCCTCTGAGCCTTCGACCAAACCTGCTGCTGAAAACTTCTCTGTGGCAGATTTTCTGCTTAGCATGGTGGTTATCAAGATGGATAAATTTGGACATGAATATATCAAGTTGGAAACTTTTAGATCATCTGCATTAATTAGTATCTGTTAAGATAACTTCGTATTGAACTTCACTATATGATCTAAAAGAGCGGTACTTTTCTTCATTGAGAAACTCGACAGCTTTCTCTTCTGCAACATCTGATAGTGTGACGGCAATTCCGAATAGTCAATTCTGAGTCTTGCCCAACGACTCACTGTGCATCTCCCCTCCACGAGGTTGCGTCTAACGTTGCTCATCAAGAACAGCTAGATTAAACCCAAGGCTGTTGAATAAATCTCCTCCCAATTCTTCTGTTTTGTGCCGATTGGTCTCCCTTCATCTTCTTCTAGGGCTAGATCAAAGAGTTGTTGAACCGATGCATCGTGCATGTCCATCTTCCAAAGATCAAAGTTGATATTGCCATAGAACCACTTGATCTTCGTGTATTGGTCTGTCATCTCCAAGGAACTCGGGCAACTCCAGAATTGTAAAAATTTACGACCTGACGCACTGATACCAATTGTTAGACTTTTTGTGCGGAAGCTCTGATGCCAGTTGTTTGGATTTCCTACTGAATTTATGTGACGCTGTCACACCCCGCTTTCCAAAATTACGGAATGCAAGCACGTGACATGGCCCAGTGAATGACTTGCGTCACCCATGAGTTGTTATCGATTCAACTCAACAATATAAACAGGAAGTAATACAACCACGCATGAAATGAAGGAGTAAACACATGAATAATAATACTTGAATTTTAAGCATGAAATAACCAAAAAAATAACAATCCAACATCTGGAATCAACAATATCATTATTCAGGTCAAAAGCCCACAAATACGACAATGTTCAATTATTAAAGTTCTCAAAATTAAACAATAATTATTTAAGCGGCGCAGCAAACAATTCTTTCACCATTGTTACTCTCCTAGTCCGTCAAGCAAATCTCCTTGATTTCCTGTAAGCTTTTCATCTAAAAGAGAGGAAAAGATATCCTTAGAGCAAGCGTGGACAGCAAGTAGAGAAACAGAGAAATAATGACAATAACGGTATATCGATGAATTCAATGAACAATGAAATCAATAGTATTAAACAGTGACAAAGCGATAATAGTACAATGTGCAATAACGATGATTTATAACCATAACAATAAACAATAACAATAACGGTAAGCAATAACGATAACACTGTTCGATAACGATGACAAAATGCAATAACAATGCGATGAAGTCTTAAGTCTATTATTCATTTTAATCCTAACTAATGCACGTACTACTACATCCCATACTACAGGTTCGATGCATACAATTAATTTTGTTAGACTAAGTTGGTAGATTCTATAGGTCATGTATTCGACACAATATAACACTGGCTATTGCAGCAATTTCTTGCACAATAACGATAACACTGGCCATTTGTAATTTCTTGCACAATGACGATAACACTAGCCATTTGCAATTTCTTGCACAATGACGATAACAATATTTTGGGAACAAGGCCCACATTTCCGAGTACAGTCACTATATTATCAACTACCCTAGTCAACCCTTAACCCCGGCTTGATTAACATTCTTTATTCAATTAACATGCAATACTAATAGAGAACAATAGGGACAGAAATATCAATGGGAAACGATAATGCGATTAATAAGGGACACTAGAATAATGAAAACACAACCCTAAGATCATGAAATGTACTCTATACAATAAAATACACCAAATTCAACATTATAGATTCAATTATATATATTAAACATAGAAACCCAATTCTGGACAGCAGTGGGTTGTTGTACCAAAATCAGAATTTCCGTTGCTACAGGATAGCAAATGTGGATTCGTCAGAAGGTCTAGAAACTAGACTCCTGCCCCGTTCCAACTCATATTTAAAGTCCAAATTCCGACAACAGTTGCTAGGTGAATTATAATGTTATTTACAGGTTACCGTTTCTGGCTGGTTATCAGTGTTGACTAGTTTCAGTTGTAACAACATAAATATTCATTGTAAAAATTAGTAAAAATAATTTTTATTACCCGAAGCATATTGGCTATCAATCTAAAAATTATCATGGTAATATTTGATCATTAGTTCAGCTAATTCATCAGTTTAACATGGTATGTGCATAAATCTGAAAATATAGCGCAGCAGCAGTAAAAAGGTCATGACTCATGCAATATAAGTCGGAATTCAAAAATTCTGCATGTTCTGGAAACTAGAAACATGGGGCTACATTTCATATTCAGGAAGTTATTGATTTTGGTGACATTATCTAGGTCGAAACAACATGGTAATGTTCTGGTCGGCAATAAATTTCAGGGTTTCAACATATTCTTCATGGACAAAAAGATTAAAATGTTATGAACGATGAGTTAGGGGTTAACAATTATAAATCACAGCAAGTTACATCTATGTGAACATGATATTAAGATTTATAATGTCCATAATCTTACTAATCACAATCAACTAACACACTAATATCAATCATATAAACAATCAATACTAGTATACAATATACAATAGTTGTGTAATGTCATGAAATGAAATACAATAGCAATCCCTATTCCTATATTCAATAATTAACTATATGAATGCATGTAAGATCTCAATAAGTTGGAGGCAAAAAGACGGCACGAAGTCAAGACTACTACTTGGATTCGCTCGTGTAAATCCGTAGCATCCCAACGATGAACAACAATAAACAATATACGATAATCAATATGGATCTACTTGCGGTATTCAATAAACAATCTCGAATACGATACAATATAATTCGAGGATGAGATGACTTGCCTTTAACAATGACGTTAGATTTGAAATATTGAGAATAATGGGATTAGGATCCCGGGCGACAATCACGAACACGAAGCACCAACACGTGCGAGCTACGTGCAAAACACCAAAACAGCAACACGGCAATTTAGCGGATCCTTTCTTCTTCCAAAATAGCAAACACCAAATCAAATTCCCTACTCCTGAACAGCACACAGCAACAATCCCCCCTTCTCCAAAACACCAAACAGCCAAACCTTCCCGCTCTTCTCCACCACAGTGACAGAGTGACAGAGAGATGGCGAAGGGTGACAGCGGCACTAGGCGACAGCGGTGACACCCACAGTGAAGGCGGCGAGGACTGGTGATGACGGCACTACGGTCGGGAAGCGACGCAGTGACCAAGAGGCGGCAGTACGAGCGAACTTTGTTTCGCTCTGAAACAGAGGAGGCAAAAATGATGGGGTTATGGGGCTTGGACGACGACGATGAGGCGAGGGGGAAACTTTGGTGGTTATGGGGGTGAACAGAGAGGCGAAGACGACGGCGACGAGGCAGATGAGCTCGAGTTCTTGGTAATGGCGATGGGTTCGACAATGGCGACTGAGGTTGAAGACGAGGTGGGGGCACTGCGGTGGCTTGGGTTGTGGCAGACGAGGAAGACGATGAGTAAGAGGATGGCGGCGGGGGTGGTTTGCTTCAGTTGAGGTCATCGCGATGGGGGAGATGAGGAAGTCGAGGAAACGAGGGCAATGGCAATGGCGTCACGGTGAAGCCGCGACGGGGAGAGGCAGGGCTCGGTGATGGGGTTACGTGAGGTCGAGAGAGAGGATGACGAAGGGTGAAGTGGAGGTGAGGATTGGGTTCGAGTGCAGTGGAGGAGGGAGAGATCGAGCGACAGGGACGAATGGGTAGGTGAAGGGGGGTTTCGGAGGATGAACAGTAGGGGGAGGGGTTGCACAGTGGATCGGGGGTAGGGTGAACAGTGGAAGTTGAAGGGTTTGTTGTTTTGGCTTTTGGGAGAAATATAGGGAAGAAGAAGAACATTTAACGATAGAATAGTGGGAGTGAATTGTGGGTAGTTAGCAGATACGTGTGATTGTGGGGGAAAAGATCTGGGTTTGGTTGTTAGGGAGAATTTGGGTTGTGGGTTTGGGTTAATGGGTAGTTTAGAATCCAATAGGAGATGGGTTATAGGGTTTTGGGTACAATATGGGTCAAATAGAAGGACAATTCTCAACCCTATAAGACAAAAGACAATTTCATGAAGTTAAATTTAAATTAGGAAAAGAAGGAGTAAGATTCGAATAATCAAACTGAGATCAAGGGTAAATCATGAATAATATTAGAGTTGATATCATTCGATACAATAATGAAACAAAAAAAATGTTATAGAATTACAAAAGAGATTACAATGGGGATCAATAATAAAAGGGAAAAAATGAAAACGGGAGTTACAGACACGATCACTACCCACCAAGCAAAATAATATATCAAACCAAACACACCAAAGCAGACAATGTTTTCCCGGTTCAGGAGAATTTTAGGAGAGAAATAACCAATATGATATTTGACTAGAACAAGATATAAGAGTTACAACCACTCACCATGAACCTATATATACTTAAGTGTCACCAGAAGATACTTGTTGTTTACAATTGGAAAATCTCTCAAACTCACTTCAATGAGGTACTCACTCTTACCTCTCAAAGGAGGCCATTGCAAATATATAGAGATCTAGAGAAACCCAAGTTTGATATTGTGATACAATAACCCTCCGATGTATCCTGAAGAGATAACCATGTGATGAGAGTCGGGATATTCCTATTTGTGACAAATTGCTTGCATATATTGTTACATATAAATTTTCTGGCTCTTGTGAAGATATCGCTCAGTCCGCGAGCTGGATTATCTTCTTTTAAAGAAAAAAATTCTCCGGGGGGTTGAAGGACCCACGGGGAAGGGCTTAGAAGAGATTAGTGCTTTGGTTAAGCTTTGGCTGAAATTTGCCCTTGTGCTTTTCTCTGTCTAGGATCTGTCTTCGACTTATGGATTCATTGCTCAACTTGTTTTTTTTTCCATTGGATTCGCTCAAATGGAAATTGGAATTTGAATTAGAACTATACTGTATCGAAAGAAGTTTCAGGTTGATCTCGATGAGACAAAACATATAACCCTGTTGGAAGACACTACTAAGGCAAGGATCAAAATATTGACCGACACTAATCCCAAGTTGGAAACTAATGATCAAAACAGGATACACCCAAATCACTCTCAAGTCAGTTTTAGTCAAGCCCCCTCCTTCAAAGAATCTAGGAAGTGCTCCCCAACAGCTTAAACCCTCTTCAAACTTAACGAAGAAAAGCAGTAGATGCAGGAATTTCAACAAGTTGGGACACTGGACAACTGAATGTAGCGAACCTAAGAAATTTTCCAACAAGGAGAAAACAGAAGATATCAACATGCTAGGATTTGAACCACAATCTTTCATTGGGATGTTTGAAACCATTAGCGTTGGTTCAAGCCGCTGGATTCTTGATTTAGGATCATCTAATGCTACGAACGATAGAAGCGCAGTGGAACAAATCAGCATGGCAACGCAGTTAATGCCCATAGCAAACATGGCCTCAGTGGAAGTGGCTAAAAAAGGAGTAGTTAAAATACAACACTCCTTAGGTATAATTTTCATTTACACGATGTTCTTTAAGTTCCTAGTTTAGACAAAAACCTGATTTCAATCACTAAGTTATGCAAGCATGGAATTCCATTTCATATGACTGGTGTTAGGGCCATAGTATATGCAATTCTAATTATTTCGGTTGCGCCTATTTTAAAAATGACATATACATATTAAGTTTAGCTAATGAACTGAACCATGTTAGCACTATTAATTCAATTACATGTACTTTATATCATAGACTAGGTCATGTGAATTACCGTAAGATGTAACAAATAGCTAAAACCTATTATATTCTGTTAGATTCACACATTGTTTTTGACAAGTGTGAAGTTTGGGCCCAAACTAAATTGAATAAAAAACCATTCTGATATGTTACTAGAAGCACACAACTCCTAGAATCATTCACTCCAACATTTGTCTTTTTAAACAATTTCAAACTAGAGAAGGTAAAAAATATTTAATTACTTTTAAAGATGATTGTTCACCTTATTGTCATATCTACATGTTTAAATCTAAAGATGAAGCCTTTGAAAAATTTAGAACTTTTTCGGGGGGGGGGGGGGGGGGGGGGGGGAATCAGCTTGATAAGAAAGTCAAACGGTTTAGAAATGATAGGAGAGGAGAATATGTATCTAAAGAATTCAAAGTATTCTGTAATGAATATAGTATAATTTTAAAGACTACCACTCCTTACTCGCCACGGTCGAATGGAATAGCAATTCGTAAAGATAGAACATTGATTAAGAGATAAGAAGAAAGTAGCAATTTAAGATAATAAATACAGTTATATGTGAAAGAAAATAAAAAAATAAATTCGAAAGAATATATGAGTGTTAAATTTGATTAAAAGTATAAACAATATAAGATAAAAATAATTTATTTATATCAAATTAATATTATAAAAATAATTTGTAACGTAATATAATAACTATATATACGATTTAAAATTAAATATATAGAATAGCGATTAGTATATATCAAATTACTTATAAATTGTCAAGTATAGCAAGAAAATCAACATATAATATTTTATACATAAATATGCGTAAAAACTCAATGATGAAACAAAAAATAATATAATATGAAAATTATAAGTAGTTGTAGTAGTAACAAGGTATAATAATAGTAAAAGTAATAATATATTATTGAAATATTACATAATATTAATTATATAGAAATAAAATGTAAATAGTAAAAAAAAGTATAAATAATAAAAGTTATAAATATAAGATAAGTTTGCAATAAAATATAAAATAAAATAAATTGATATAAATATACAAGAATACTAACATATGTAAAGATAAAGTACATCTACAAAATAATAATGTTAAGATACCAAAAATAGTTAAAAGTAAATTGTAATAACATCAGTGGGAAAATAAAATAAAATAATAGTAACGCATATAGGATAGGCATAGAAGCAATTATAAATAATAATGTAGTTAACTGTATTATAAATAATAAAGCTGAAGTAGTATTGGATAAGTTGTAAAAAAATATAAAATAGTATAAACTAGTACCAAAGAATGAAATAGTGATATAAAAATAGAATTAAAAGTGTGGTATAGTAAAAAGTATGAAATGAAGTAGAAAACTACAACGATGGAATATTAAAAATAAAAGTACAGATTAATAATATCGAATATAAAATTTGTAGTAAGGAAAATAATTTACAAAAGCAAGGAGTAAAATAGATTAAAATATATGCATGAGCTTAATTGTGAGTGTGAATGAGAAAAGGTAGTGTAGTAAGTTAGCATAAATAATTATATACTATAAGATATATAGTAATGTAGTAATTAGATGAGTGTAAAATAATGTGTATAGTAAGCATGTTAAAATATATAATATGTATATAGTAAATAGTAGAAAGTATATGTAGTGAAAAAAATATAGCAAAGAATGTAAGAATAATAAAAAATCAAAATAAAGTAAAAATACACATAGTAAGCGAATATAGTATATTAGAGTAGTAAAAGTATAAAAATAATGAACAAACAAAATTTTGTAAGTAGTTATTGATAGAGACACAAAGGTAGTAAGTAATAAGTAATAACAATGGTATTGAATATAAGCTATAACGACAAAATTATAGTAACAAAAAGAAAAATTATAATGTGTAGAAGTATATTATATTTATATAAGTAAAAATATGAAAATCATGTTATAATATATTGAAATAAATAAGGCAATAAAAACTAATGAAAAAATATAGTATCGTAAAATCAAAGCATATGTAATGATACAAAAATTGAAAATTTTAAATGTAATAAAAATACTAAAAAAAGAAAATCATGGTCGTAATAATTTGATAAGTAGTAATTAAAACTAATAAAATACGTAAAAATGATAGCAAAATAAATGAGTAAGCACAAAAGCACATAAAATTATGAAGGAAAATAATTTAAGAAAGAAAAATAAGTAAGAAAAAATTTATGTTAAGACTAAAGAAGGTCGATAAAATAATAAATATCAACATGAATTAATAGTGAAAGGACAGATTTTTTTTATTTTTTAAAAAAAAATTATTAAATGTTAAAGAAGAAAAGTAGTATAAAGAAAATACACTAAGAAGTAAAAATAAAGTGAAAAGTAGTCTAAGTACAATGTATCAAGAATGCAGGTTCTAACCAACCACAACACACATGACACAAAAGAAAACATGCTCGCATATAATATCACATCAATGTATATGAAGAGAGTATCATGAATGCAAGGTCAATAATTATAACATTCATGACTCAAAATTGATACACACATATCTAATGTCCACCCTAATTTATTTCCCTTATTATTTTTGTAGTACTTATTAAAGTTCACTCTGATACCACTCTCTAACGCCCTGAATTTCAAACAAAGGCAATTAATAGCACATCCAGAATCTTTACTTCAATTTCGTACAAAAATATAAGGAATTTAAAACTTTTTCATTATTATATAGTTCTTTACAATGTACAACGAAAATTTACATATAAAATACAACTTATGTCATCAAAATATTCAATCTTGCAATATCCATCGACACCAAACTCATGCCTACGCCGCTCGCTAATCCGAGTCATGCAAAACTTAAGAACTGCGGGCACATTAGTTGAATACAACTGACGCAATGCTATAATACAGTGGTCCCTCAATTTTAACAATCACTAACTTGAATGCAGAATCAAAAAATGTGACTATCCTAAATATATCGGTGTATGATATGAACCTATTAACTAATGCAGACATTAAAACATACAATGAAAATCTAATGCGCACTTGTTCGGATTCTATGCCACCCATACAACATATGTCCGAGGGCAAGTCTTAGCGTACTCCTCATTATAGGGTTCAATCTCTCGTTATGCAAACCTAGAACCATGACGAAGATCAAGATTTAGATATACTGTGAGTATGGGTTCTCACCCCGGAACTCTGGAGGTAGACTCCTTCCTCAGATAATCTGGAGACTATTTCGCTTACAACTGGAAAATAAATAGAGAATAGCTCACCCCGTAGGTCACTCTGGAACTCTCATGACACGAATGCCCTGTGAGCGTCGCACTTGTCCCGAAACTCTGGAGATCAAACCCATATGAGAATATCTCACCCCGTGGATCACTCTGGGCCCTCATACTCATGTTCACTCAAGTTTCATCATATCTCCTGCCTAGTGCCTATCCTTCAGATTCATACATAATAAGTCTGATATAGAGCTAGTTTACCCTACCAGACTTATACTTGAAATACCGAGAACGCTAGCCCACACTAGCTACTTCTCACATTTTCATTTATCAATCTTGTCGGCACCCTGGGTCTCACTCATCCTCTAGATCAAAAATCATAAACACGTTAAGTTATTCTTAGCTTCTTTTGTAAAATTCTTATTCATTCATATAACTCATTTCAATCTCTTACACATTTCTTTCAATTAGTCAATCTCAAAACGATGAGATAGTCTTTTCACCCATTATAATAGAATTTTCGATGAAACTTTATTTTAATAAAACTTTAATAAAACAATGGTTCAAATTTCTCAAATCAATAACTTTTTCTTAAATTCTCAGTTCATTCACCAAACTAAATTACAAAACAACTCCAAATTGAGTATATTTTAAATTATATAGAACTCTAGAACAATTTTAGATTAAAACGATTAAAATTTCATCCTTTAATCATAACTAATTTTATAGCCTAATTTAGTCTCCAGATAAGTTTTGAAATTTACACATGTATTCCTCTCAAATTTATTTAATAACAAACTAATTTAATTTCTTGAATTAAACCTCTCCTTAACATTAGAAAAGAGAAAAAAGTAAAAAAAAAATGTCCTGGCCACTATGGGTTTCGAACCTGAGACCCACAGAGCCGGACAACCACTCCAAACAACACCCAATAACCAAATTCCATCCAACTGTTTGTGTGGAAACCCTTCACACAAAAAATTATAATTTTTACTACTCACTATTTTAAAACCATAAAAGTATCCAGAAAGCCCTCCCTCGACTCGAACCAGCACAACCTCCTTTCACTCAATGCCCTAAATCCCCCTCAATAACCAGGCAAGCTAGCCTCATTCCCAGTCTCTATTTAGTAATTCATTATTTTTAACTGTGCGATCCTCTGCTTTTATATTCTAACATTAGTGAGCATGACCAAGACCTGATCTTGCAAATTCTCCCACTCTTTAACTGCGCACATACGATTTCTAATAAAATTCCAAACGTTTACTTCTTTATTCGAGCTAGTATAATTTGGCATGAATTTATGCATATATCAATTTTACATTTATTTAATATTGAATTTAGCAAACAATTCACGCGTAAAATTTGACATACCCAAGGTTTAAATCCGTGATAATAAATCAAAATTGTATGAACAATAACAATTCAATAGCTAGAATTTAAAGAGAACAGCCACATATACACAATTCTATCTATCATTAAACATGATTAATACTATATCAAATTAGAAAGGATCTTGAGAAACTCCTACACATATACATTTCACATACAAATTTAACCATCATATATTTACAAGCTTAGCATGAAATATCGTTATCTGAGTATTAGAAAACTTTGGAAACAACCACCTTTTAAGTGTATTCCTTGCAATTGAAAGCTCCAAGCAATTTCCCAAGCCTTCTTCCCTTCCAGACCCAGCTCCCAAAATACTAAAAAATATATGAAAACTCTCCCTTAATTTTTCTTAGCCGGTGGGGGTTTTTATGAGAGGGGGGGAGGAGTGGTTTTATTTTTAAAAAGAAACCACCCTTGATTAAAGAGATAACCACCCATTACTCCATCATTTTTGGCTAAGTTTACATCCTCCCTTGCTAATTTGACAGGTCAACAATTGTGTGGGAAGTTCGCAGGTTGCATTCTCCACACATGCATACAAATTATATAATTATTGTAAAAGTGATATTTAGCTAAAATGGGTTTAAATAAACATACTATGGACCATTTTAATCTAGTATTCCATATGTTTAAATTAAGCATAATTTGAAATTAGTATGAAAATTTCATTAATTTTATATATACAACAATATAATCAACAGATGCAATGAAAGCACGAGTATTACACGTATAAACAAAAATATATATATGAGTTGGCTCAAAATAGGAGAGAATGAATTTCAAAAGAACGGAAAAATATTTATAAACAATAGAAATACAAAATAAAAAAAATATTTATATCAATAATGTTACAGATATTAAACGTAAAGGTACAAAATACATGTGTGTAACACACGTTGGGCAAAATTGTAATAACTCAATTATAGAGGGTGTTACAAGGCAATCTACTCTTGTACTATTTCTTGTTCTGAAATGCATTTAATGACTAGTAGAGTCTACTGTTGGTGCGGTCTACCCCCGCTGCTGCAATCGGATCGTGGTCCTTCTCCACTTTGAACGGTAGTGATCACTCTATTCGTTCAAATTATGGTCCTTCTCCACTCCGATAGGATAATGGTCCTCCTCCATTTCCGGTCAAGACAGTGATCATTAGGCTTCCGCCGCAGCTCTGCCAGAATCATGGTCCTTCTCCATTCCTGCCTCTGCCCAAAGTTATCGTGAACATAAAGCGAATCGTAGGGCCACCCCTACTCTGCCAAGGGCTACAGAGTTAAACTCTTACTCCTTATTTATACTGACAACTTAGAACATAGACGGAAGCATAAGGGTCCATCCCCTAAGTTCCAACAGGACTTGCGACTTATGTCTGTGTCCCATTTTTATCACTAAACTTTAGAAATTAATAGTCAAGAAAATGCCACCCAGGTCCCCTTAGCCAGGTGAAACGGCGGTGCACGTCCACTTTGACAGGATAAGTACAACACCCAACTAATGCATGTCCTAGCAAATAATAATAATGCGTCCTAGAGCTAGCGTACCCTACCAGCCTCACATCACAAATAATAAATCTTGCCAATAAATTCATCCTTTCTTCCCCGAAGGGCACAACTTATCGCACTGCCGGCGATTTGGGTCCCGCTGAGCCTGTAGAACCACACAATCATTGTAGCGCCCTAAATTTCCAATACCGGGAAGTCGAGACACAAGCCATAATCTTTCTGTCAAATGAGTCCCAACACAGAAAAATTACAGGAAATTAACTTAATATTGTCACAATAGTTATTTCAAGTACAAATTTGTTCATGATAGAATTACATCATGAATTCACATCGGTAACTTTCATCATTGATTACACTGTACGTCAAGCATGAATTTTTTTCAACAATTGAACAACATCTCTCCACTAAATGCTTCCCGCAGAACATGTCCCATGCTCCAAGATTAGCAATCCTGCAACTAAAAATATGTGGTCACGTCAGTTAAATGTAACTGACGCAATACTGATGAAACTAGCGACTCCCCAAAACTCAACAGTCAAATTTGTTGCACAGGAAAATGTGCAGAAAAATCACAAGTATCAGTGTATGCCATAAGCTAGAATCTAATGCACACTTAAATGCACATGATGCTCCTACTCTAATGCCCACTTGATTGGAAACATATGCATCCCATACTAAATATTTTCCCGCCAAGCTTGAGCGTTCTCCAAATGATAGGGTTCATCCCTCACCATGCTGCCTACTTTTGTACTTTTTCATATTCCTAACATTTATTTAGTGACTGGTAGAGTCTACGGTTATGCGGTCCATTTTTGTTCCTGTAGTCGGTCCGATGGTCTCTCCACTCCGAATGACAGTGATCACACTGTTTGCTCAGATCCGTGAAGACATCTTTCCACCACGCCAGGATCCGTAGTCTCTCTCCACTCCCATGATCATTGGCTTTGCCACAGCTCTGCCAGAATCCGCAGATAGAGCAACTCTTGCCGCCACCAAAAGTTATTAGGATTATAAGGTGAATCCGCAACGTTTATCCCTACTTCGCCAGGAGACTTAGTGTTAAGCACTTGCTCCTCATTGTGTTGCTAGCATAGAATATTATCATTTGATAACTTAGAACATAGACGGTCACTTAGGGGTCTATTCCCCTAGTTCCCAATAGGAGATAACATACACCTCCCGTTCTTTCCACTAGATCCCAGAAATTAACAGTCGAGACAATGTCGCCCATGTCCCCTTGACAAAAAAGACGGCACCGCACGTGTCCCCTTGATAGGAGAGTACAACACCTACTAGTGCCTGTCCTTAACACACAAAAAAGAAATATGACAGCCTCTAGTCTTAAGGATACTACCACTAGCTTACCAATCCTAGCATAGAACTTATACACTGGTCTTAGTTAAAGCAAGTAATTATCTTATATTAGTGAAATGTTTGGTGAATACCAGATGGTTACTCGCTAGTTAATTATCCTAGTCTTTTATCCAATTCACAATATCCTAGGGGAAACCAATCCGACCTCTAGACTAGGCTCAAGAGTTTGCCCAACTTGGCCTAAACTTGACCCAGTGACATTGGCGATTCGACCCCCATCGATCGCCAATCACCCTCTTGCTTGGATCTTGACAATGACTGTAGCCTGTGATCAATCCCTCCTTGTTTAGCAATCCGCCGGCGCATGAAGAATGCCTTCATCCATTGTACTAGAGGTGACAAGGGCTACTAGCTACCCAAAGATTAAGCAGTAATGATGGAACCTAGTGTAAAATTCACTACACTAAACATCAACAAGATAATACACACTCCTGGGTAATAAAATCACTCCATACAACAATACAATACAAGACTATTTTAACCTTAAGCATGTTATATCAATGTAAGATAGATAAATAGTCATTTTAGTCTTAAAACATAATAGACATATACATGTCCAACTCAAACATGATCAATCAGAAGTTAAGAAGTAGATAAACATCATTCTAAGTCTATTCTAAAGTCCTAATATAAAGGTACCTAATATATACTCAAAACAGCAAACTAGTTATTAAACATGCATCTGGTGTTGTTTGAAAAAATCACCATTAATCATATACTTAATGAAATTTTTAAGTTTATAGATTCTACAAAAAGGTTATTAAGTCTAGTTTATTTTCTCAGTTGCAAAAATTTCTCAAAATACTTCATTTTAGATAAGAAAAATAGCCAAAACTGATGAGCATGTAAAACTTCCAGAAGTGATAGAACTATCAACCAGTTGCACAATAAAACTCATATAAAATAAAAAAATGATCTAAAAAATTTGTTAAATTTGGTAGGAATGTACCAGACACATAGAATCATCAAATATCCAGAATTTAGCCAAGATTACAAGTATTCAGGAAGATATGATATTTTGAATTGGACATAAATTACAAGATGGTAGCCACACTGTTTCTTATCATCAGTAGAAAGTTTTACTTTGTAAAAATATCAAATGATGCTTAAAAATTATAAAATTTAGTGATGTTGTTCTATACTGGTCTGAGGTACTACTATATAAATTTCAGTCTTAAATTCATTTTGATCATACAGATATGAATTCTAGAAATCAAGCGTGTGTAAACAAGCAGAAACTAAATCGGTTCTTTTCCAGCAATAAATAATGATTTTTATTAAAATAATAAACTATGTCCAAAGATTACGAAAATTGGTGGAGTTGTTATAGACATATAGAAGAACCATACATAAAAATTTCAGCTTAAGAATCTATGTATTCTGGAAGGAATGAATTATCAAACTAGACCCAAAAATATCAAGATAGTACATAAACTAGTTCAGTCTTTTTCCTGCTCAGTGTAGATTTTGCGTTTTCTAAAAATATCAAACATCCTTCAAAAAATATGAAATTTTCTGGAGTGATTGTGGATATGTATGAGAAGATACAATAAAAACTTCAGCTCTAAATGCATGATAAATATGGAGATATGATTTTTAGAAATAAAGCATGCTAATTTCAAACAGAACAGAAAATTGGATTCATTTCAGCAATTGTTGTTTTTAATTAAAATATTAAACCATGTTCAAAATTACGAAATTTGGTGGGATTATTAGGGACATAAGTGAGATGCTATTGTAAAAATTTCAACCCCAAATTTTGTCATATCATAAAGATATAAATTTTCTAATCAATCTTGCAAAACTATCACAAGATTATACCTTTTCCTAGCTATTGTACTCCTAGAACTTTTTTAAATTATAGACACACAAATAATCTTCATACAGATCATCATGCATACCAAATCAGTAACATTTCATTACAATTTGAAATAAAAACATCATGCAAGAGTTTAGAAAAGACACCACCCACTTAGTAGATGATTTCTACTACAATGCTCCTCCTTCTTCAAGTTCTTCTTGTTGCTTGGCCTCCTCCTCCTAGCTCCTTGCTTCTTTCTTGACTCCTCCTTCACTAATTTCTAACCTAGGCTTTGATGAAGAAATTTTGAAGTGTAGGAAATCTTAGAATGGGAAAATGAAGAGCATTGAAGTATGAATGATGATTGTAGGGTTATCGGAAAAATGAAGAAAAAGTGGTTTATGAAACAACCTAGGATTTTATATAGGGGTTTTCTTGGGGGGTGGCCGGCCATATCCTAGGAGGAAGAGAAGTGAGGTGATGGCTCCTTAGAACTCATCTTTCATCATGGGTTCCAAGCCCATGGTTTTAGTTTAAGCCCATAGGTTACTTTAGATTAGTGGGTGGTTTAGGGTTTAATTAGAGTATAGGATAGTAAGAAGAATTATACACATATACACCCATACATATATATACATATTATATACATTTATGTGTATTAAGACAAACATACACATACTTAAAAGAAAATGTTTGTATGTATATATATAAATACATTATTATTATGGAAACAGTATACGTTCCGTCACAATTACAGTTGAGAAAAACGTACAATTTAATTGAGAAATTATCCTAACTCCGATTCAACAAGTATACCATTTTCGTTTTCAAAACATATTAAATAATATGTCTCAATACTTACGAAATTAAATTGAGAAAGTCCCGTTAATACGTACGACTCTGAATTGTGCACGAATTAATATACAAAATAGTTATATACTATTTTGCGGGGTCTTACACCCATAACTCACAACATTAACCTACTGATGAAAAACATGACTATTACAAGAGTCCAACCATTAAGATCATCAAGGTTATAGATTATAGTAATTTCTAGAGTTCTAGTCTGGATCTTCCATTATCTAGCTACCTGATTCTAATGGCTCTGGTTAGACTAACCCTTCTTATTAATTCATTAGTTAGATGACCTACCAACTAGTTTCAAGGTCCTAACTTGGAAGTTATACATTGGTCTTAGTTAAAGCAACTAATTATCTTTTGTTAGTGAAATGCTTGGTGAATACCAGGCAGTTGCTTCTTAGTGAATCAACAGTCTTTTTATCCAAACTCAAACTATCCCAAGTGGAATCCATTGTGGCCTCCAAACTAGGCCCAAGAGTCGGCCTGACTTGGCCCCAACTTGACCTAGCAACATCAGCGATTTGACCTTTATCGATGGCCGTTCTCCCTCTTGCTTGGATTTCGGTCATGTCTTCGGCTGCGATCAATCCCTCCTCTAATAGCGATTACGTCGGCGCACGAAAGCTGTCCTCATCTGTTGCACTCGAGGTGACATGGGCTCTTATCAACCCAAGTAATCATGTAGTATTAATAGGTCCTAGGGTACAATTTCACTACCCTAATCATCAGCAAGTTGATAGCACTCTTGGATAATAAAATCATCCCAAACATCAATTTAAATAAGTACAAGGCTATTCTAACCTTAAGAAAGTTAGGAAATTTTGAATAACAAGCAAGCTGTACCAATGCAAAGATAAGACAAATAGTTATTCTAATCTTAAAACACAATAGATGTATACAAGCACAACTCTAACTTGATCAAACATGATTCAAGAGTTCGATCATCATTCTAAGTCTATTCTAAAGACCAAATATGATGGAAACATATATTCATTCAAGCAGTGAGCTAACTATTCAACCTGTAGCTTGTGTTGTTTGCAAAAATCATCATTAATTACATACTCAACGAAATTTCAAGCCTTTAGATTCTACATAAAGATCACGGTGTCTACTTTAATTTCTCAGTTGGAAATTTTCACAAAATACTTAATTTTAGAGTTGAAAACTCAAACTGATATGCAGGTAAAATTCCAGAACTGATAAAATTGTCTACCAGTTGCTCATCAAACTCATTTAAAAAATAATAAATGATATCCATTGTTTATAAAATTTGGTAGGCATGTTCTAGATAGAGAAGCATCACATATCCAAAATTTAGCTAAAAATTCCAAGTATTCAGAAAGATACGATATTTTGAATTTGGTGTAGTTTACAAGACATCATACACATTATTTCTTAACAACAACAGCAAGTTGTATTTCATAAAAATATCAAATGGTACTTGGAAATCATAAAAATTAGTGGAGACCTGAGATACTACTGTAAAACTTTTAGTCTTAAATTTCTTGCATTCAGTAACTAGGTGTGAAGTAACAAATAGAATCACGAAATAAATCTGTTCCAGCAACACTTACGTATTTTCTTAAAATAGTAAACATCATCCAAACATTATGAAAATTAGTGGAAATACTATATACATGTAGGAGGAGTTACTATAAATATTTCAATTCTAAATTTCAAATGATTATGGAGATATGATTTTTAGAAATTAAGCATGTACCACCAAGACAAAACAAAAAATAGGCCTACGTTCCAAAAACTATTTCTATTTATTTAAAATATCAAACCATATTAAAAAATTACAAAATGTTTTAGGGTTAATATGGGAATATGTGAGATGTCACTATAAAACTTTCAACCCCAAATTCTCATAGATCACATAGATATAAATTTCCCTATATATTCTTGCAAAACTACTATGAGATCATGCATTTTCAAGTAATTAGTATACTTAGTACTTGTACTAATTTATAATCATATTGTAACACCCTGAATTCCAAATGAAACTGAATTCGAAGTTCCACAGGATCTTTACACTTCACTTCGTACAATTTTACAAGGAATTAAAAAAAATTATACAATAATGTTCACATTTTACACAACGGAAGCAAAATACAACATAATACATGAATTAAACATCAACTTGAACAAATCTTTAAGCAGCATTCAATCCTTAGTCTTGTCATTCACATTATCCAGCATAGAAACTGTGGGCATGTTAGTTGCATAAAACTGACGCTAGGATATAATACATCAATTTTTCTTACTTAGAAAGCACACAATTGTCACAAATAAAGCTAAGGGGGACTAACCTATTGATGTCGTGTGTGAATGTGCACTTAGTCCTTAATGCAGTTATTTATAATACATGACACTAATGCGCACTCGTTCGGATTCTATGCATCCCATACTATATATGTCTGCGGGCAAGCCCTTAAGCATTCTTCATCTTGTAGGGTTGATTCTCTCGCCATGAGTTAAACTACTACGGTAACTACAGTAAGTATCCTAGGTGTTCTATGAGTTACGAGCCCATGTCTAGACAGCCTGGAGGGGAATCCCACGTCGTGACATGACGCATCATGTAGAGCCTATGGACAATTCAGCATCCGTCATGGAACGATGGCACCACCCGTAATCACCAAGCACCCCACAAGTGTCGCCACAGTCCCGATAATTCTGGATATGTACCCACGCCATGACATGACACATCAAGCAGGCAACCTATGGATACTCACACCGTAGATCCGAGGCCCTTATACTCGTGTTTTTCTCTTACTTTCATCACATCTCCACTATGTGTCTAATCCTTAGATGATAGAATCATGAATAAAATCAACATCCTAGAGTTAGCACTTCCTCTATACCGGTCTTAACCATCAATCAATAATAATGACCCAAACTTAGTCTTTCATTTCAATATTTTATCGCAAAGAACTTATTCAATGCCGGTATAAGGACTTACCTACACTCCAGTCTTTAATCTCATTTCATGTTCATAAAAAATGAGTATTCATACTCACAAATTTTTCTCATAATTCATCGTGATCTTTCATTCCATTTTCATGTACAAATTTCATGTATACTACAACAATTTCATTTTTCAAACTTACCACATTCATAATTTAACTTCACATAATTCCTTTACTTTCATAATGTCAATCCTCCACTTATTTAGCCAAAAATCACATTTATCTTAAATTTTTCCAAGACACAATCTCATTTAAAATCTCTATGCAAAATTTCTTTTAAAAGGAAAATATTTATTTTCTTTAATTAATCAATATTTCATTCTAATAATTTGTATCAAGTTATTTTCTCAAAATAGCCTCTAATTATCATTATAATAAGTCAAAATCTATAGAAATAATTTTCATGAAGTCTAGGCAATGTTAGAATAAATCTAATATTTTTTCTCAATTTTTAAAACACTTCAAACCTGTCTAAAATAATAAAAATAGGAAAAAAATCATTTTTTCCGAAAAATGGCCAAGGCCGGATTCGAACCCACGCACAGACTAAGAGCTCCGCTTTGCTACAGTAACATTTTTAAAATGCACCAACTGACCAGTAGATCTGAGTGACTAACCCGATGTGAATTGAGTTGAGCTCTTTATAACTCAACTCCCTATTTATTAATAATTTTTCACAATTCAAAATCTCTTTAAATAATCTTCTCCTATATTTTTGTATTATAAAAATTTCCAGATTACCAGTCTTAGAAATTTGCAACATAACAGTATTTTAAAATCATTATTTGACATAAAAACATGAATTTTTCTTTCTACTTTATATTCTATGTCTACATTTTCGACATTGAAAAGCAACCATGATTTCTACATAATTTGGCACCACAATTTTCACAGAAGACTATTTTCTTACTTTCTTTTACTCTACAAATATTTCTAGAACATAATTCCCTTTTTCACACTAGTGTTACATTAATTAAGATAATACATATCAATGGTTCAATTAATCAACTAGTCATTTCAAAAGCTAATTTCCTTAATCTAGCATGGTTCAAAAACACATATTTCATAGCAACATGATAATTCCCACTGTAATAATCACAATTTTTATCAATTGCCAATCAATTCATCAAGCATTCACTTCATTCCTAATTAGTCTCTTTTTAGACAAACACATGGCCAAATTAACTAGTTTTTCTTAGCAATTTCATCAATTCAATTCCTAGCATGATATCTACATTAGAAGGAGAGAAATCACCCACCTTAATTGAAGAAAACAAGAAAAAATCCTAGGAAAAATCCTTGAACACACAATCCTCTCCTAATTGTAAGCCTTCTCCTCCTTGCTTGTGCACACCAAAGCTCTCCTCCTCCTTGTACTAGGTAAACCCGAGCTCCTCTCCTTGCTTGAAGCTAGGCCAACCTCCAATAGTGAAAGGAACACACAAGAATGCACAACTCAATCTTTTTCCTCACACAAATTTCTTACAACTCTATCTTTTTTTCTCACTTTCTTTACAAATTCTAATGGTGCCAGAGAAATGAATGGCTAGGGGGCTATTTATACACTTCTTAGGGCCAAATGAAAGGCTAAGATTAATTTGATGAAAGTAGATTAGGGGCTAGGATGTAGTAAGGAGTTAGAACAACTACCCATGAACACATAACCACTCACCACTCACTCCATCTCTCTCCCCACTTCATGAAGCAATCCGTCCACCCCCCATGCTTACTCACAACAAGTGCTAGTGCAATGCATGTGTCACACAATGCACATATAGTTACTAAATATTCATGTTTTTAATTAATTTGTTACAAAAACAAGTGTACTCTACAAGTTGTCCCATTTTAAATAGAAACAACACAAAACTTGCAAGATAACAAAGCAAGGAGATGAAGAAATAGATAAAGCTGAAATAGAAGAAAATATGGACAAGAAAGAGTTGAACCAAGCAATGAGTCAACGGATGAGAAATGCAAGGGATAGAGAAGCAAACAAAGCAGGAAAGGAGAAACATCAAGAGAATCATGGGACCTGTGGGTTATGGGCCCACACCGCTTCCACTGCGCCACTCTGATCTGAAAAACTATGTCAATAGCATCAAGTAGCTCCAACAATCTGCTTTGTGGCTCACCATTTCCTTGACACGTGCAAATGATAACTTTCTAGCATGAAGTTCGAACTTCGGGCAACTTCAGATTCTTAGCACTTCCTGAGATCCTGGGACTGCTTGCACATCTTGGAGCAAAAGACGACACTTCCTCTCCTGGTGATGATCTAAAAATAATTTTTTTAATTTTTATTTTGAACTTCCCAAGAAATTATTTGCACATGTTTTGCACGTGTAAAAAAGTTAATTTCAGAAAAAATATTTATTAAATCACAAAAAATTATTTTAATTAATTTATTAATCTTAAAAATATTATTTAAAAATCTGGGGTATTACATCACTCCCCCCTTAGAATAGTTTTGTCCTCAGAACTACTCTAAGCAAAACAAAATAAAATGCAAAACTTATAAGTTAGTTTCAAAATTTTACTCTATCATTATTTTTATAGTTGGAATTAATTACTAAGCAAAACAAAAAAATAACATATGATTATAGCTCGAAGAGTAAAAGGTAAAAACTGACATGGCGGAATTATAAGAAATCCAATTGAATACACCATTAATCCCCAATCGTAAGAAAATAGGAAGACTATAAGAAGTCAAAAGTGAAGAGATAAAACTCAAATATAAAAAGGTTAATAACCAACAAACAACAAAGGAACACAAACTTTAAAGGTTATATAAAAAAAAATAGTTTTGGAAAAATAACAAGTCAGGATACATAGAAATATGAACAAATTTAGCTAAGTAAGGAAAATATTAATAACAATGAATATAAAAGACATATAATAATTAGTGAATGTTGACATTATAATCAACACTCGAAAAACACATTAAAGGTAACGAGCAAATTAGACCAAAATATATATATACAAGAAGACTTAAAAGGAGTTCATTAAATATTACAAAAGTAAGCGTCAAATTATTAATTAGGATGTGGAGACAAAAGTAAGTGAGAAATCTAAAATGTTAAAAAATTGGAAAACGGTGGCAATAATTAGTAATTCACAAAAGAACGAAAACTTAGACCATAGTTGATGTACTCAATCTTAACATAAATGAAAAAAAAAAATTGTAAACACAAAATAGAGTAAAATCAACTATACTAGTTCAAATTGTATGGAAACATAAAGTGTAAACAAAATGTCATAAAGAAAATATTTCTATACCATTAGTTTCATTATATAAGTAAAAAGTCTTGAAATATCAATTAGCAAATAGGTAGAATATCTTGCCTCCTTAACATCAAGTTGCATGTTTGCCTTCACGACATCAGTTTACAGGTTGTCGTCTGGATATTCGGTTGCACATTTTGCCTCCTTGACATCCAGTTGCAATTTACTTCCATTGACATCGAGTTGCATGTTTGCCATCTCGACATTAGGTTGCACCGAAATGGTGAAATGGAAGATGTAACCTTCCATATGTACAGGGATATGGGATATTTAATTGAAGTATGATATTATGTTTTGAAATTCGTGATATGAAAATAGTAGAAAAGTAAGAAATGGAATTGAAGGTCACACAATGGAATATCAAAATAGATGCAAAGATTATAAATATCAAACACAATAGTACAAAATAGTAGTAGTGAAAATGATTTATAAAAGTAGGGAGAAAAACAGAATGAAATACATGCATAAGCACAATGCAAATGTGAATGAGAAAATAATATGCAATGTAGCAAATTTACACAATAAATATATCATAAAAATATACAGTAAGGTAGGAGTTAAACAAGCCTCTAACATGTCGTTGAAGATCCACTGATGCCGATCGACGAACCAAGCAGGAAGAAAAGAATGGATAGCACCAGAATTTATGGAGAACAAGATAGGAAAGAAACAACTAGTATGATACAAAATATGAATCAACAAATAAAGATGAATGCAAGACACAGAAAGCAATGAATGACACACGAGCTAAAATAAGAAGGGATCAACAAGGCAAGCAAAAATAAGAGATTGCTTGCACCGGAATCAAAAGAACATGGGTACGGAAAGAATAAATTTATACCCAATATGGAATCAGCAAATCAAGACGACTGTAAGAGATGGAAGGAAACAAGGAATCAAAGAATTAAATATGAAGGGATCAAAATGAATGGGATAAGACTAGTGTCCAGATTGAGTTGATTATCAAATTATTCATGTAATTGTATGGCCTGTTTAATGTTGAGTTAATCCTGACTGAGTCAAGCTTGTCTAATGTATTAGTCAAACTAACACATTAGCCACCTTGCTCTGATACCAGCAAAAACTTGTCACGCTCCGCTTCCCAAGAATATGGAATACGAGCGCGTGAAGAAGCCCAGCGAATGATTTTCATCATTCATAAGCTGTAGGATCGACTCAACATCATAACAAGAAATATAACAAGATATACACAACCACGCATGCATGAATAATTTATTAATCAACAGAAACATTTGAAACAAAATAATAATATCCCAAATAGTTTTTAAATATGGATCAAAAGATAAAACTTGGGACTATAAGCCCGTTACAAGATTCAAGTAGAAAAAAAAATAAAGAACTCAAAAAACAAAATATTTAAAGCAAGTCTTTTCTCCAAGCGAAGCCTAGAATGTCTGCTCACCAATTCCAGCAGGCAATTTGTCTCCAAAGTCTATATATATAAATATAAAAAATGGAAAAATAGAGAAAACAAGACAAACGCTTTTAGTGCAAGTTAAGACCGCAAGTAGTACAAGTAAGGGTATGAAAACAAGTGTAAGAAATATAGAACAAGATTTGGAATCAAGAATGTATAACATAATATAATATGGATGCAACAAGTAGTGGGATTCAAGAAACTAGCTAGCAAGAAAGACAACTCAAGTGATAAGATTGGGTAACAAGTACTAGTAGTAGAACAAGTGGCAAGTGAACATGTAATGCTATCAAGCATCAAGTAACAAGTATCACGTACAAGTGTTGTAATCCCTATTTTTCATTTTTCGTATTTTTGATGTATTTCTCTTCTTTCTTTCTTTTTGATGAATCGGATAGGGTCTTACGACCCCAGCCATCAAAATCACAATATATTAAATCAATAAATAGTTAATTTTACAAGCCGTAAAATGGATAAAACACACAAAGAATACATCAGCAAAATGAACCAACAATAATATTAAAGAGCGGAACAAAGAATGGAAGTTGATCGATACTGAATCAACACCATACAGGCACGAGAAAAACATCCGAATAGGGCACGCAACGAGGAAACAGGATCCCCAAAGCCTCAAAGCATGAAGAGAGGCACCCACCAAGCTCCCACGCCACTGTCAGCAGAGGTGCACCATAGAATCACTAAAGTCGGAAGCACAATCCAACTCGGCCAGGCCCAAACTGAAGGGTATGAACCTGAGAAGAAAGCACAATGCAGGACATAACAATAATCGCAAAACACTACTGATAGAGGGGGAAGGTCCCAGGAGGATCTCAAAGAACCAAAAGAAATCATATGATATAGCAGCTGAGATATAAAACATCTCCAGAGACACCTTAAAACACAGTCAGCAGCCATCAAACATAGAGCGACAATAAAAAGGCCTCCAACCATTACATATATTTCTCTTCTTTCTTGAATATTTGTACTCTCTTGTATTTTTCTGGACCATATATTGGAGTCGTTTTCAATATATATTCATTTTTGGTTCAATCTTGATCTTTTGTGATTTAATTTATGTTCCTTGATTGTTCTTGATCACTGTTGTTATTTTCGCTAATCATTTGTGTCTTGTTCTCCTTATTTTGATCTTTGGGTGCTAATGGTGGTTGGTGGCTCATCCTATTTTCAAATCCTATTGTTTGATCCCAAATTGATTACCAAAGCCAAAATTCAAACTGACAATCCTATTTGAAATTCTATGCAATTTGATCCTTATCAAACCTATTAAACTAGTCCTATTACTACTCCTAAACTACCCACAACCCAATTAAACCCAATACCCATCTCATATTTCTAAACCCTAGAAACCCCATATATATATGCCTCTCTCTCTCACCTAAACCCTAACCCTAATACTACCCTACATCCCGGCCCCCTCCTATCTCTCCTTCCTTTTTGCGCCAAGCCCCCGACCAGTCAAACCCCCGACATCCCCCAGCCCAGGTCGACGCCACCCTAGCCGACCTTCCCTTGGCTGCACCCGACCGACCAAGCAGCCAACCACCCGACCCTCTTCACCATCCCTCGTTTCTCTCCCTTGCTCCGTTCGTCGTCAGCACCAGCCGAAACGCCAGCCGCAATCCGATGCCCCGACGCTCCTCTTGATCTCTCTCTTGCTCTCTCGTTGTGTGAGTTGCACGTGCGGGAGTTCGCACGTGCATTGCTTGGATTCATTGATTTTTGGATTTTCGTTCATGGGTTTTGTTTATTGCCGGGATCCGTTCCCGTTATTCTTGGTGTTCTTCGTTTTTGTCTTCAGTTAAGGCAAGTAACTTGTACTCAAATTCCTTTGTATGATACAAGTCAAAAATACCACTTAGAGTGTAGTTGGGTTCTAGAGACAACTCGTGTGTGTGTTATGTTTGATGGGTTTTGTCTCTATTATTCTATTTGACCATAGTTGCCTCACGACAAAAAATCGACATGAAAACAATTACGTTTGACCGTTCTTGATCTATTCACATTGTGACATAATTAGGTGAAATTATGTGTCTGATGAGATCCATGTGATATGATGGTTGTGAATATGTTATATACCCTATACCATGATGTTTGGATACTTAGTAGACTCTATACCATGTTTGATTGTGATTGGAACGAGTTTCATGTGGTTTATGGTGGTTTTGTTTTAAGAGAAAAATCTGTAATTGTCGATGATCAGTTTTGATTTGTATTTTAGACCAAATTAAGGTCAGAATTCTTAATTTTTGTATTGTACATGAATTGTAAAGAAATCTGTCTTCTTTCCAATCTCTCTTACCTTGATCGATTTTATTTTCGTATGAGTGAGTTATGGATATTTTACTATAGAGGTGTATTTTATTTCCGGATTTTGTTTCTTGATGATTTTGATGATTAAACTATTTTGATACTAGTCCTAAATATATTATTTTGATCTGAACCTTTGCACGGTATTTCTATACCTATCTAGGGATTACCCAAAATTTTTATGGATTTATTGATGAGTTTTATACGCCGTTCCATGCTTGTTTATGAAAGCTATACTTGTTGTATTTTGCTCGCTGTTCTGTAAACAATCGTATTTTCACCCTATTCCCTTTTACTGTATGGAAAATAATTATGAAATATGAAAGTTAGCTTATTTTGTCTATTTTCGTCTCCCATTAATGGATTTGGATTTCGTTTCACGGTTTGTGAGATATTACAGTTTTCGTACAACAGTATTAGGAATTCTAGATTTGCCAAACTATCGTTTCTTGAAATTTTCTGATTTTTGTTGACTGAACTAATTTTACTAAAATATTATAAAACTTTATATTCTGATACTAGACATATAGGGAATTACCCCAGATTTTTTCTGGATTTATTCGAGGAGTTTTAATGCTGTTTTCCTATCATTAAATACGATTTACTGATTTCTGGCTGAACGTGTTTTCTGGCAAATCAGTTTTGAGTTATGATTTTGTGAATTACTATATGGCTTATATGTAATCGCTGGATTTTTGTGGAAGTCTATTTTCCAGATTCTTTGACAGATTCAGATTTGGATTTTTGTAGTAACGGGATTCGCTATATTAGTACTGTACTGTCATGCTGTCCTGAATATGAATATATACTTTTTTGCTCGTTTATGTGACTGTATATCATCTATGCATGTTTATTTGTTTCCCTAAACTAATACTGATTATATCATGTTAGTTTGACACTATTTCGTATACATTCATATCTGTTTGATAACCATAATAAAAGTGATTAAGCCGGGGTTTCTTAGGGGCAGATTTAGTAGTGAAAAATATGGAAACGTGTACTTGGAAAGGAACTAGTGTTCCATACTATTACTGTTACTGTTACTTTTACTGATACTGTTACTGTTACTTTACTGCTACTGCTACTGTTACTGATACCTGAGTACACTGCCCCATATGGTCTACTACGAAATCTAAAAGCGAAACTGTTTGTTGTAGCAACCATGTGTTATATTTTTGGGGCGCAGGAAGGGCTACCTAGCTAGTAATACACACAAGACTGTAAGAACATAAGACTGATACTATTAGACTGATATTGTTAGACTGATACTGTTGGACTGATACTGTTATACGGTTATCCTGATTCACTGATATACTGAGCTTACTGCGACTGGACACTTCTAGTTGCCATATGACACTATACTTGACACATTCATTTGCACTGTTAGTATACCATGCTAGTTGACTTCGTTTTACTGATTCATGCTTGTATCCTACATGTGCTTGTATACCATGTTAGTTTTCCATGTGCTTGTATCCTACATTATAAGTGGCCCATAACGTACAATTGATGGGTACTTGTTTTCTCTTTCCTTCTCCTGCAATTATCAATTGCAGATCAGGATGGTCAGCTGCCCGACGGTATTGGTGAAATGAGTATTAGTGCAGGGCATCTTTTTGCTATTATTATTATTGTTGCTTTGGAACAATGTATTTTGAGTACTTGGATATTTATTTTGTATTTGGGCGATGTAACCCAGGATATTGGACTTGTCCAGATTCAGATTTATTTGAGAATATTATATTTTGCTTCAAATAAATTTTGTTGGTTTATTAATTCAGTTATCCATGTGTGGTTGATTCTCTTGCTTCCGTCTCTGATTATTTTGTGAGATAGTGTAAAGATTCCTGAACAGCTTATGGATGATGAAACTTATTCGTTGGGCTTTTGTTACGTGCTCGTATTCCGTATTTTTGGGAAGCGGGGCGTGATAGGGGTTTTAGTGGTATCAGAGCCCAGGTTTGGCTAATGTATTAGTTGCCTAATATATTAAACAAGCTTGGCTCAAACTGGGATCGACTCAACATTTCACCAACCATGCATACATGAATGAAATTAATATCAACTCTGATTCTGGATGCTAATTTTTTTGGTTTTGTGCAGACTATGACTTGTAGAAATTCTTCTCAGGCTGATCTGTTTGAGGCTGTCACTGCTGTGCTTCAGCGGCTGATTAATCAGCAGCAAAACCATAGTGATCTTGTGATGGCTGCTCTTCAAGCTATCTGGGTTCCGCCTCCCGTTGTGCCTGTGCAGGCAAATCTTCCGCCTTGTCTCGAAACAGTTACAGATTTTATGAGGCTGCATCCTGACCATTTTTGCGACACTAAGACGCCTTTGGAGGCTGAACAGTGGTTGATCTAGATCGAGTGCTTTCTCTTGGCGGCACGTGTTGCCAAGGCTGATAGGGTGGGCGTGGTTTCCATCTAGCTGGTGGATTTGGCTCATATTTGGTGGATGGCCGAGTCCGAGCGTCTTGAGAGGCCTATTGCTTGGGCTACTTTCACTCGGGAATTCTTGGAGAAATTCTTTCCCAGTAGTACTTGAGTTGAGATGGAACAGTAATTCCTGGCCCTAAAATAGGTTAAGTCAATATTCTATTTTGAATTTTGTTACATAATTGTTCAAACAATGTTGTAACATGGACTTCTTGCAACAGGGCTCCAGATCAGTAGATGAGTACGCAGCTGTGTTTACTAGACTTAGCCGCTTCGTTGCCGTTCTTGTGGCTACCAAAGAGGATAGGGCTCGTAGATTTACAAATGGACTTGAGCAGGATATCAAGAGGCATCTTGTCTCTCTTCGCTTGCGTACTTATGCTGAAGCTCTTGAGGCAACTCAAGCTCAGGAGCAGGCTCGTGGTGGTTTGGTTCCTTCTCCGCGGACTGTTTCACACCCTGTTGCTAGGCCTTCTGGTGGTCCTGTTCGGAGGCTTGTCCCAACCCATCCGGTCAAGGTAGCTCTGTATCCTTCTGCTGGTTTCCAGAAGGGTGGTTTTAGCGACTTCTGTCAGATGTCTGGGTGTGAGCATAAGAATTGTTGGCGTGTCAACTACTGGTGCTTTAGGTGTGGTGCCGCTGATCATTCTGTACGCAATTATCCGCAGCAGCAACAGGTGGCTCTTGCCAGCCAGGGGTCTTGTTCAGCAAGCAGGCCCATCTTGTGGTCCAGTTAGGCCTCTGCTTCCTCCTCAATGCCAGATTGTCGGTCAGAGGACCGCTGTTCTGAGGAGAGGTCAGGCTTTCAACTTGACTGCTGCAGATGCGGAGACAGCTAAAGGAGTTGTGGCAGGTATATTTTGTTTTTTTGTTTTGTTGCTTTGTTTCTCTTTCGTTTTCTTTCTTTTGGTCTTCCTTTGCTTCTCTATGTTATCTTTTTGCATTGTTGTTTTTCCCTCACCCTAGATTATCTATTTTTCTTCTCCTTGTCTTTAGATTCCTTAGGTATCATCCTTGTTTGCTCTTTTCCTGCCCATGCTCTTTTTGATTCTGGGGCAACCCATTCTTTTGTCTCCGCTCGATTTGTCAGTCGCCATCAGTTGGAGTGTAGCAACATGTCAGAGGCTTGGAACATTTTGACAGGTGGTGGTGTTGTCATTTGTTCCCGTGAGTGCACGCAATGTTCCGTTGTTATTAAGGATGCAAATTTCAAAGCCAACCTGATTATAATTGGAAATTCAGGATTCGACGTTATTCTGGGTATGGATTGGTTGGGTAAAGCCCATGCCATTATTGATTTCCGTGCCCACAAAGTTGTCTTCAGAATTCCAGATCGAGCAGAATTTGAGTTCCATGCCGGGGAGTCTTTCCTTGGCCGAGCAAAGACTGCAGTTGTACAGGTGGATTGTGCGATGGAATTGTACTTAGGCTGTGAGGCTGCGCCTCTAATAGTTCTGAATTTCTTGGATGTTTTTCCAGATGAGTTGCCTAACTTACCCCCTGATAGGGAAGTGGAGTTCGGTATTGATGTTCAGCCTAGAATGACACCGATATCGAAGAGTCCCTACAGGATGGCACCTGTTGAGCTAGCAGAGCTTAAGGTTCAGCTTCAGGAGTTTCTTGATTTGGGTTTCATCAGACCAAGTGTTTCGCCTTGGGGGGCTCCATTCCTTTTTGTCAACAAGAAGGATGGTAGTCATCGACTGTGTGTGGATTATCGGGAACTGAACAGTATCACTGTGAAAAACTGGTATCCGTTGCCCAGGATCGATGATTTGTTTGATCAGTTGAATGGGGCTGCTGTTTTCTCGAAGTTGGATCGTCTTTCCGGGTATCCCCTGATGGAACTAAGATGATTCCCAAGACTACGGATTGGTGTGCGTATCGATCATAAAAGATTAACAGATTAAATACGTGATCTAACCCTATATAGCGGAATCTAGGGTTCACGAATTATACCTGCGATGAGAAGAAGACGACAGCGACCCCAAGATCTTCTGCACGTATTCCTTCCTCGGGTTGGACGTCGTGTGGGCGACGATCTCCCAACCTTTCTTCTCCTTGGCTGACCTCTCTTTCTCTCCTTACGTGAATCACGAATTTAGAGAAAAATCTTATATTTCATATGATCAATGACGGCCAGAGAAATAGAGGATATATATAAGGCTACGGCAGGGACCATGAGGAGAAATTAGGGTTAGGTCTCCTAACGAATCTGGGTATCCCGTGTTCAGCCCGAACACACAACCCAGGCCCATTAACAATAGCTCGGTCCACTAAGGAGCTATTGTTGCACTACCTTCCTAATCCCAAATTACATTTATGGGCTCCTTTTATTATATGCTCATTGAGCTCCCCATGTTAAGATATCGAATGTCCGTCGATCAAATTAAGTTACTGACAACTATATTGATCAACATCTTTTATCCTTAAGTAGTACCACTCAACTTTATTTGTCATGTCGGATGTAATCCACCTGCAGGGTTTACATGACAATCCTTATGAGCTCCTTAAGGGGACATCATCAACCCGACGTATCGGGACATGGATTCCTTTTACAATCAACAGCCCATCATACATACAATGCTATTACCCAATTCATAGAGGTTGTTGATCCATAATGAATCTCACTCTTTTATGAGTCAAAGTAATGCACACTGCATATACATGTCTGTTATTATATCTGGATTAAGAGCATAAGCATCCATAATAATAGAGGTGTTTGTTCTCTTTCATAGTCAGTACAAAGAGAACAACCTCAAGTGGTCCTGTTCAATACACACAAAGTGTACTAGTGTAAACCTATAGTCAAGATAGACTAATACCAGATTACACTACAACCTTTCCAATGGATTATCCAAGTCCGTCTAGGTTGTGAACTATTTATATATTCCATAGGGAACTGATAATATGATCTTCTGTGTGTCACCTCACACCATATTATCAACCTTATAGAATATCAGATACTTGAATTAATATTATAATAAACACAATATGCGAACATATGCCCATATGATTCTCACTCAAAAAAATAAGGAAATAAAGTTAATACAAAAGTGATGCTTTCAGTATATAACCCTAACAATCTCCCACTTATACTCAAAGCATTGCTTTTCAGTATACTGTTACAAATCTCCCACTTATACTTAAAGCCATGCTGCTTCGCATCTGACTCCCATTCCCTCAACATGACTATCAAAAGCCTTAGCTGGTAAGCTCTTAGTGAAGGGATCAGCTAGGTTGTCTGCTGAAGCTATCTTGATCACAGCAACTTTTCCTTTCTTTACGAAATCTCGTATCAGGTGGTACTTACGCTCAATGTGTTTACTTGCCTTATGGGCTCGTGGTTCCTTCGAATTTGCAACTGCACCACTATTATCACAATAAAGTGTAATAGACTTAGGCAAATTAAGTACCACATCCAAGTCCAATAGGACGTTTCTGAGCCAAACCGCTTCTTTGGCTGCCTCAGAGGCTGCCACATACTCGGCTTCCATGGTAGAATCAGCAATACATTTTTGCTTGATAGTCCTCCATATAGTGGCTCCACCTCCCAAAGTAAATACATAACCTGAGGTTGATTTCCTGGAATCCCTATCTGACTGAAAATCTGAGTCTGTATACCCCAAGGCAACTAAACTATCTGCCTGGTAAACTAGCATGTAATCTTTAGTCCTTTTCAGTTACTTCAAAATATGCTTTACGGCAGTCCAGTGCTCTTGTCCCGGGTTAGACTGATATCTGCTAACCATGCCAACGGCAAAGCAGATATCTGGTCTCGTACATAGCATTGCATACATTAAGCTTCCTACTGCTGAAGCATAAGGAACTGCTTTCATGTTCTCTATCTCTTTAGGTGTCCTCGGACACTGCTCCTTTGATAGGGCAATTCCATGCCTAAAAGGTAAGAAACCTTTCTTAGAATTTTGCATGCTAAAACGAGTTAGTATAGTATCGATATAGGAAGCTTGGGACAAGCCCAACATCCTTTTTCTTGCGATCTCGTAGAACTTTGATCCCAAGGATGTGACCTACTTCTCCCAAGTCCTTCATATCAAACTGTTTGGATAACATACCCTTACGTTAGATAATACCTTCACATTGTTTCCAATGAGCAAGATGTCATCCACGTAAAGTACTAGGAATACCACTACGTTTTCGTCACACTTTTTGTATACACACGATTCATCTTGACATTGATCAAATCCATAGGATTTTATCACCTGATCAAAACATATGTTCCAAGATCTGGAAGCTTGCTTAAGTCCATAAATGGACTTCTTGAGCTTACAAATAAGATGCTGTTGGCCCTTTTCAATGAACCCGTCTGGTTGCTTCATATAGATATTTTCCTCAAGACTTCCATTAAGGAAAGCTGTCTTGACATCCATTTGCCAAATCTCATAATCAAGATGAGCTGCAATAGATAAAAGAATCCGGATAGACTTAAGCATGGCTACTGGCGAAAAAGTTTCCTCATAATCGATACCCTTTCTTTGAGTAAAACCTTTTGCAACAAGCCGAGCTTTAAAGGTTTCAACCTTACCGTCTGATCCTTTTTTTCTCTTATAGACCCACTTGCATCCAATGGCTTTTACACCAATAGGTGGTTCTACAAGCTCCCAGACTTGATTAGAATCCATAGATTCTATTTCAGATATCATTGCTTTTTGCCAAGACTCTGCTTCTTTATCTTGGAGTGCTTCATTGTAGGTACAGGGATCATAATCTTGTTCTTCAGGGAGAAAGTATGACGACTCTCCCAAGAACATATATCTATCAGGTTGTATCACAACACTCCCACTACGACGAGGCACTATCGGTTGTGGCGTAACATTTGTGACACGTTGTGCAGTTACTGGTGGTACATCCTGTTGTACTGTTGGTACTGAAGTATTTGGTGTCTCACCTCTCAGTTCTTCTAGAACAACTCTACTTATGGGTTTATGGTTCATGACATAGTCTTCCTCTAAGAATCGAGCATTGGTGCTAACAATGATCTTCTGATTCGTAGGACTATAAAATAAACCTCCTTTCGTTCCTCTTGGATAGCCTACAAACAAGCGTACTTCTGTACGAGATTCCTGCTTATCGGCTTTCCCATTCAGCACGTGTGCTGGACTACCCCAAATCCGAACATGTTTCAGACTAGGCTTACGCCCTGTCCACAGTTCTGTGGGAGTAATTGGTACTGACTTAGAAGGAACCAAGTTCAAAATATAAGCTGCAGTTTCTAAGGCATATCCCCAAAACGAATCTGGTAAATCTGAATAACTCATCATTGATCTAACCATCTCCATAAGAGTCCTATTCCTTCTTTCTGCTACACCATTCTGTTGGGGTGTTCCAGGTGCTGATAATTGGGATGTAATCCCAGCCTCTGACAAATAGTCCCTAAACTCCCCAAAGAGATACTCGCCACCATGATCTGAACGTAATGACTTGATACATTTTCCATGACGTTTCTCCGTTTCTGCCTTATACTCTTTGAATTTCTCAAAGCACTCAGACTTACGGAGCATCAAATAAATATATCCATACCTTGAATAATCGTCAGTAAATGTGACAAAATATTCAAATCCACCTCTAGCCTGGACAGTCATGGGCCCACACAAATCAGAATGAACCAATTCCAACACATCTTTGGCCCTATACCCCTTTGCCTTGAAAGGCCTTTTGGTCATTTTACCTACCAAGCAGGATTCACAGACTGGTAGTGCCTCCACTTCCAATGAACTCAAAGGTCCATCTTTAACCAGTCTTTGAATCCTTCTTAGGTTAACATGCCCCAATCGCAAGTGCCAAAGATATGTTTGGTTAATACAAGAAGGTTCTTTTCTCTTATTTATGTTAGAAGACATATTATTCATTTCCATAAGTTGCATCGTGGGCGAAATAGGATTAATGACATATAGATTATCAACCAATGCACCAGAACAGATAAAATGCTTATTTTTCTAATAACAATATTGTCATTAAAATAAACTGAATATCCATCCTTAACTAGCATGGAAACAGAAATTAAATTCCTTCTAAGTGAAGGTGCATAAAGACAATCTCTCAATGTCAAAGACTTATTTCTACCAAAAGATAAAATAACATCTCCTATTGCAACGGCCGCTACTCTTGTAGCGTCACCCATAAACAAGCATATCTCTCCATCACTGAGCCGTCTGGTTTCCTGGAACCCCTGCAATGTATTGCAGACATGATTAGTGGCTCCTGTATCTACACACCAGTTGCCGGTAGATAACACCGCTAAACATGTTTCAACAACTAGTAAATGAGATATACCTTCTTTGTTCTTTTGTTTGAGAAGTGGACAGTCAGTCTTCCAATGTCCTGACCCTTTGCACTTGAAACACTTGCCTTTTGGCTTTTTCACAGCGCCTTGAGGTCCCATGCCCTTCTTTGCTGAGTTTACTTGTTTCTGAACTTTCTTCTTCTTACCACCTTTCGGCTTAGAAGTAGAGTCCTTTTCAGTCACATAAACATGGGCATTCTGCTTGAAGAGAGCTTCAGCATCCTGTAGTTCTTTTGCAAGTTCTGCCAAAGTATACAACCTTTTGTTCATGTTGTAATTAAGGCAAAACGAGTCAAAACTTTTAGGCAGAGTCCCGAGAATGATATCGACCTGGGTTTCCCCATCGATTTCAGCATCTCATTTAGATGACCCATCATCTTGAGAACATGATCCCTTACTGGTGTCCCCTCAGCCATAGATGCATTCATCAAACTCTTCATAGCAAATTGCCTAGCTGCTCTACTCTGATGTCCGAAGAGTTCCTTAAGGTTGTACATCATATCATAAGCTGTGGGCATGGCCTGATGCTGATGCTGCAGTACATTTGACATAGATGCCAAAATGTAACACCGCGCCATCTCATCTGCCTTATTCCACTTCTTATAAGCCTCTTTGACCTCTTCATCAGAGTTAGCATCAGGCTTAGGTGGGCATACTTCATTGAGTACAAATTTGTAGTCTTCAGCAGTTAAGACAATATCCAAGTTACGTTTCCAGTCAATATAATTAGGGCCAGTAAGTTTGTTTTCTTTAAGAATCACCATAAGTGGACTGAAAGAACCCATTTTTGAAATCCTGAGAATCACATAAAAAAAATTATGTAGGGCAAAACTTTTTGAATTAATTAAATATTGATTCCCTCAAAACAATAAATAAAAAAAAAATCACCAACACCTTAAACACCATGAATTTAGCATGCCACGATAGTGTGGACGTATACAAATTCAATATTTATTCAAGTAGGTTTTTCCTATTAATTTTACTATCATGTCAACACAACTTTTGACAAATAAAATTAATCTGTTGGTCTTACTCTGGTCCTACAAATAATAGCAGTGACTCCGATGGGGAGAATACCATTATTTGTATCTAAGTGTATACCATTGCTTAATACTAAGTCCATTATCTTGTATTGAGTTCCTTCAGATGGAGAAGTGAACACATACTAGGTAACTTTCTACAATTATCCCTAAGGAAGTCTGTACTGGTGATCCATAATTATACTCATCCGATATGGAGGAAAGCACTAAAGCCAACACGCAAGTATAATTATATCACCTACAAACCAGCAATGGAGACTGTGGGATTCATGTTAAATGAATTCCCTCTCCCACTTAGTTATTTAACAATGAGGGTTTTTCTACTAGTTAATTTATGTCCATGTTGTCCATTATTAATGTGATCCTAGTTTTTCAAAAAAAATCACAAAATAATAAACATGCATAATCAGAATAAGCAATAATGGCAATAAATTTAAAAATAAATATCCAACTATTATGGCCATCTTTTCTGATTCTTCCCCGACTGTGCGAATCCCAAATCTGACCCTGCGCGGAGCTATCCGGGGTTCGGGGCAGCGCCCCGATTTTTTTTTTTAAAAAACAATTTTTTATTTAAAGGTTTGGCTGCCCAATTTATTCATCGAAAACCATCTGTCGATCTCCGGACTGCCTAAAACCAGCATCTCCTCCGGCGTCAGAAACAGCCACCACCGCCATCACGATCGATCGAAAAAAAAATAAAAATAAAATAAAATTAAAATTACATCAATCCTATGCCTCCCGAAGGAGTTCACACATAATCTAGATTGAAAAATTAAAATATAAGCACGATCAACCCTCGTGATATTAATTACATCTACAAAACAACAACAACACAATAATTACATCCACAAAACAACAACAACACAAACAAAACATGCATTGGACCATAATAGTTGGATCTAAGATGCCTGCAAAACCGAGTTAGAACAGATCTGTATCTACCGACTATCGTATAACACAAGTTTTATTGGACAACATGGATGTAACAATCAATACGCAGATCCAATACCGGCTCTGATACCAGTTGATGGAATTGAGATGATTCCCAGGACTACGGATTGGTGTGCGTATCGATCATAAAAGATTAACAGATTAAATACGTGATCTAACCCTATATAGCGGAATCTAGGGTTCACGAATTATACCTGCGATGAAAAGAAGACGACAGCGACCCCAAGATCTTCTGCACGTATTCCTTCCTCGGGTTGGACGTCATGTGGGCGACGATCTCCCAACCTTTCTTCTCCTTGGCTGACCTCTCTTTCTCTCCTTACGTGAATCACGAATTTAGAGAAAAATCTTATATTTCAGATGATCAATGATGGCCAGAGAAATGGAGGATATATATAAGGCTACGGCAGGGACCATGAGGAGAAATTAGGGTTAGGTCTCCTAACGAATCTGGGTATCCCGTGTTCAGCCCGAACACACAACCCAGGCCCATTAACAATAGCTCGATCCACTAAGGAGCTATTGTTGCACTACCTTCCTAATCCCAAATTATATTTATGGGCTCCTTTTATTATATGCTCGTTGAGCTCCCTATGTTAAGATATCGAATGTCCGTCGATCAAATTAAGTTACTGACAACTATATTGATCAACATCTTTTATCCTTAAGTAGTACCACTCAACTTTATTTGTCATGTCGGATGTAATCCACCTGCAAGATTTACATGACAATCCTTATGAGCTCCTTAAGGGGACATCATCAACCCGACGTATCGGGACATGGATTCCTTTTACAATCAACAGCCCATCATACATACAATGCTATTACCCAATTCATAGAGGTTGTTGATCCATAATGAATCTCACTCTTTTATGAGTCAAAGTAATGCACACTGCATATACATGTCTGTTATTATATCTGGATTAAGAGCATAAGCATCCATAATAACAGAGGTGTTTGTTCTCTTTTATAGTTAGTACAAAGAGAACAACCTCAAGTGGTCCTGTTCAATACACACAAAGTGTACTAGTATAAACCTATAGTCAAGATAGACTAATACCAGATTACACTACAACCTTTCCAATGGATTATCCAAGTCCGTCTAGGTTGTGAACTATTTATATATTCCATAGGGAACTGATAATATGATCTTCTGTGTGTCACCGCACACCATATTATCAACCTTATAGAATATCAGATACTTGCATTAATATTATAATAAACACAATATGCAAACATATGCCCATATGATTCTCACTCAAAAAAAAATAAGGAAATAAAGTTAATACAAAAGTGATGCTTTCAGTATATAACCCTAACATCCCCAAGTCAAGGTAAAGGTTGCTGATATACAGAAGACTGCATTCAGGACTAGATACGGGCACTATGAGTATCTTGTGATGCCATTCGGGGTCACTAATGCGTCGGCTGCATTCATGAGTCTTATGAACCGGGTCTTCTCTCAGTTCTTAGATAGAATTGTGGTGATCTTCATTGATGACATTCTGGTATATTCTCAAAATCGGGAAGATCATGCTGAGCATCTTAGAGTGGTTCTGCAAACTTTGAGAGAGAATCAGCTCTATGGAAAACTTAGCAGGTACGAGTTTTGGCGTAACAGGGTTTCTTTCTTGGGGCACATTATTTCTAGCGATGGTGTTTCTGTGGATCCTTCTAAGGTTGAAGCTGTGAAGGATTGGCCTATTCTTAAGTCAGTTTTCGAAGTTCAGAGTTTTCTTGGTCTTGCAAGCTATTATCGGAAATTCGTTCAAGATTTTTCGAAGATTGCAGGACCGTTGACTAAACTGACAGGAAAGGATCATAAGTTTTGTTGGTCTGATGAGTGCAATGAGGCTTTTGTTGAGTTGAAGAACAGATTGACGTCAGTGCATGTGTTGACTATTCCAGATGGTTCCAGCAGATTTGTAATTCACTATGATTCTTCTGGTAAGGGTCTTGGAGCAGTTCTTATGCAGAAGGGCCATGTCGTTGCGTATGCATCAAGACAGTGAGGCCGCATGAAAAGAACTATCTGACTCATGACTTAGAGTTAGCGGCAGTGATCTATGCTTTGAAGTTGTGGAGACATTATTTACTTGGAGACCGCATGGAGATCTTTACGGATCACAAAAGTCTCAAGTACGTCTTCACCCAGAAGAAGTTAAACTTGAGGCAAAGGCGTTGGTTGAAACTTATAGCCGATTATGACATCAGTTTACAATACCATCCTGGTAAAGTAAACTTGGTGCCTGATGCTTTGAGTACCAACAATTATGTTTCTTACTCAGCAGAGTGATCTCATTGAGCAGATGAGGAGGTTAGATTTGGAGGTTTTGTTGCCGAGTTCTGTTCAGTGTTGTCTTGCACTCTAGCTTCAGTCTTCTCTTGTTGATCAGATCAAGGAGGCTCAGGCTGGTGATGCGCAGTTGTAGGGTTTTCGAGCTGAGGCTGAGTCTGGGTCCAGAACGGACATGGTTATTCATGCCGAAGGTTCGCTTCGTTTCGGTTCCCGATTGTGTGTCCCTAAGGGTGAAGTTCGTCAGAGGTTGCTTGAAGAAGCTCATCTGTCTTTGTATTCTATCCATCCTGGTGGTACTAAGATGTTTCGGGATTTGAAGCTTAATTTCTAGTGGCATGGTATGAAGGGGGCTATTGCTCGGTTTGTGGCTCAGTGTTTGATCTGTCAGCAGGTTAAGGCAGAGCATCAGAGAACCGCTGGACTTCTTCAACTATTTCCTATTCCCGAGTGGAAGTGGGAGCATATCACCATGGATTTTTTGACCGCTTTGCCGAGGAGTCCTAAGGGCCATAATGCTATTTGGGTGATTGTCGACCGTTTGACTAAGAGTGCTCACTTCATTCCTTTTCGTGTCGGTCAGTCTACTGAGAGCCTGGAGGAGAAGTACATGCAAAAGATTGTCAGACTTCATGGGGTTCCAGTCAGTATTGTATCCGACAGGGATACGAGATTCAGATCTCAGTTTTTGTGAGAGTTTTCAGGCTAGTTTGGGGAGTAAGTTGAAGTACAGTACAACTTTTCATCTCCAGAATGATGGACAGTCAGAGCAGACTATTCAGATTCTTGAAGACATGTTGAGGTCCTGTATGCTTCAGTTTGGTGGATCATGGGAGGACCATTTGTATCTCGTAGAGTTCTCATACAATAACAGCTTTCAAGCCAGTATTAAGGCTGCTCCGTTCGAAGCACTCTATGGGCGGAAGTGTAGATAGCCAGTGTGCTCAGATGACATTGGTGAGAGGAAGTTGTTGGGTCCAGAGTTGATCACCAGGACAGTTGATGCGGTAGTTCAGATCAGGAAGCATTTGCAGGCAGCTCAGGAAAGACAGAGGCGATGGGCTAATGTCCATCGGAAGGCTTTGGAGTTTGTTGTTGGTGACTATCGTCTTGCATTGCCGCCAGCTTTATCATGGGTGCACGATGTTTTCCATGTCTCACAACTCAGGAGATATATCCGAGATGAGACCCACGTGATCGACTATTCTGAGTTGACCGTTCGGCCGGATTTGACTTGTGAGATTCCGCCAGTTGCTATTGTGGATCAGCAGGAGAAAGTGCTTAAGAACAAGGTCATCAGGTTGGTTCATGTTGCTTGGAATCCTCACTCTCCTGGTGAGTTGACTTGGAAGCTAGAGGAGGAGATTCAGCGAAAGTTTCCTCATTTGTTTGAGTAGTTTTTGTTTGTTCTTTTGATTGTTTTGGGGTTACCCTATGTATCTTCTTTTTGAGTTTCGAGGGCGAAAATCTTCTTGTTAGGTGGGTAGGATTGTAACCCAAGTTTTTCATTTTGTGTATTTTTTTATTGTATTTTTCGTTTTGGTGTATTTTCTCTCTTATAACCTCAGATTTGCCAAACAATCGTTTCTTGATGTTTTCTGATTTTTGTTGACTGAACTAATTTTAAAGGAATATTACAAAACTTTATATTCTAATACTAGCCACATAGGGGATTATCCCAGATTTTTCCTGGATTTATTTGAGGAGTTTTAATGCTGTTTTCCAATCATTAAATACGATTTACTGATTTCTGGCTGAACTTCTGGATTCAAATTAGTTTTGAGTTATGATTTTGTGAATTACTATATGGCTTATATATAATCGCTGGATTTTTGTGGAAGTCTATTTTCCAGATTCTTTGATGGATTCAGATTTGGATTTCTGCAGTAACGGAAATCACTGTTTTAGTACTGTATTGTCATGCTGTCCTGAATATGAATATGCACTGTTTTGCTCGTTTTTGTGACCGTATATCATCTATGCATGTTTATTTGTTTCCCTGAACCTAATACTGATTATGTCATGTTAGTTTGACACTATTTCGTACACATTCATGTCTGTTTGATAACCATAATAAAAGTGATCTAGCCGGGGTTTCTTAAGGGAAGATCTAGTAGTGGAAAATATGAAAACGTGTACTTGAAAGGGAACTAGTGTTCCATACTGTTACTGTTACTGTTACTTTTACTTCTACTATTACTGTTACATTTGTTGCTACTGTTACTGTTACTTTACTGCTACTGCTACTGCTACTGCTACTGTTACTGACACCTGAGTACACTGCCCTATAATGGTCCACCACGAAATCTAAAAGCGAAACTATTTGTTGTAGCAACCATGTGTTATGTTTTTGGGGTGCATGAAGTGCTACCAAGCTAGTAATACACACAAGACTGTAAGAACATAAGACTGATATTGTTAGACTGATACTGTTGGACTGATACTGTTATACTATTATTCTGATTCACTGATATACTGAGCTTACTACTACTGGACACTGCTAGTTGCCATATGACACTATACTTGACACATTCATTTGCACTGTTAGTATACCATGCTAGTTGACTTCATTTTACTGATTCATGCTAGTTATCACTGTTGATGCATTATTCCATGCTATTTGTTAGTTTTTCATGTGCTTGTATCCTACATTATAAGTGGCCCGTAACTTACAATTGATAGGTACTTGTTTTCTCTTTCCTTCTCCTGCAATTATCAATTGCAGATCAGGATGGTCGGCTGCCCGACGGCATTGGTGAAATGAGATATTCGTGCTGGACATCTTTTTTCTATTATTATTATTGTTGCTTTTGAACAATGTATTTTGAGTACTTGGATATTTATTTTGTATTTGGGCGATGTGACCCAAGATATTGGAGTTGTCCAGATTCTGATTTATTTGAGTATATTATATTTTGCTTCAAATAAATTCTGTTGGGCTATTAATTCAGTTATGCATGTGTGGTTGATTCTCTTATTTCCGACTCTGATTATTTTGTAAGATGCTGTAAAGATTCCTGAACAACTTATGGATGATGAAAATTATTCGCTGGGCTTTTGTTACGTGCTAGTATTCCGTATTTTTGGAAAGTGGGGCGTAAAAAGTATCAAGTAACAAGTAACAAGTCTCACGTAACAAGTCTCAAGTAACGAGCATCAAGTAGGGTGTCAAGTGTGTTCAAATGACAAGTTAATCTTAAGTTTAATGTTTAATTCTATCTAGGTAACACTTCATGCATCCATACTTTTACTAAATGGTTGCTACATACAATCAGTTACGTTTAGGCCTAGTGGTGGATTTTATAGGGTGGTGTACTCAGGGATCAAGTATCAAGCAAGCCATGTTCATGAATCAAGTAATCATATAACTAGTTCATGTGTCAAGTCATAACAAGACAAGTCATGAATCAAATATATACTAGTTCATGAATCGAGTAATAACAAGTCCATGAATCAAATAATAATATACTAGTTCATGAATCAAATAATATACTTGTTCATGAATCGAATAATAATATAACTAGTTCATGAAGCATGTATCAAGTGGGAAACACGTGCCCCTTTTCGAGTACACTTACCTATATTGTCCACTATATGGTCTTTCCTTAAACCCCTGGCTTATTATTTATTATTATCATCAACAAGCATGAAGGTGTGCGAAACAGGTCAAGTAAACGTGATCAATAACATGGTACAAGTTTAAGATAATTATAAAGCACATTCAAGGGTCAACACAAATTAAGATTATCAAGAACTACGAGAATTCTAATTCTGGACAGCATGACGTTGCTGCACCAAAACTCGATTCCCATTGCTACAAGATAGCAAATGTGGATCTGTCAGAAGGAATAAAAACTAGACTCCTGCCTGGTTCCAAATCATATAATTAAGACACATAAAAGTTGTAGCAATTGATGTCAAAACAGCAAACTATACAGCATTTGTATTCAGCCAGAATTTGTAAAATTGAGTTTATACATATGAAATAGGTTTGAAACTTCTTTAATTAATTATGAGAAAATTAGGAAGTGTTCTCTAGGGTGTCCATTATCAGCATGCAAAATTTCAATTCATTTACTTACTTTTAACATAGTTAAAATAATTGTAAACCAAAGTGGTGCAGCAATTTTTATGAATCTGCGATTACAGACACAGCAGCAGTAAAACTGCGATATCTCCTAAACCGTAACTCGGAATTCAATTCCGTCAAAAGGGTGGTAAACTAGACATATGGGGCTAAGGTTCATATTCAGGATTCAAGTTTAGATTCTGGTGTTATCGGGGTCGAACAGCAAGCTAAGACAGGACAGATTCCAAATAGGACACTTTTTGCATGAAATGTATCAAAATTATACTAGGTGTGAACAAGTGTATCAACGAATGGTTGTGACTTTTAGATCATGCGATAGATAAGGAGAAACATGAGATCATCAACGATAAACAAAAAAGAGTCACATTTACAATCTACTTGCAGTATTTTCAAGGAAAAGCTTGTACTAGAAACGAAATGTACAAGAAGATACTTACCTTGATTGGATGAGGATGCTGATCGATAGAGCGGCGAAGCACGTGCGAAGCACGTAGCACGCACAACAGCAAACAACAACATGATCCAACGGAAACCACAGATCTCAATCACAATGGCGATCGGATGGCCGATATCAGATCTGATCAAGATGATGGGGATCAGACGCCCAGAACGCTCTGATGGTGATGATCTTGATGATCAAATCAAACAGCCAGAATTTGATACAACCCTTCTTCTCCTTCCTTCTTCTTCTTCACAGCGACAGAGAGAGGGAGAGTTGGCGGGAGAGGGGACGGTGACCACGGCGGTGGCTCAAATGGTGGACGACGATGACGGGATAGGGCACGCCAGCGCTGGATGGTGGTGCTACAGTAGTGGGTGCTACCGCTGGCTGTCATGGCTATTGTGGCTGTTGTAGCATCAGATAGGGAGGCAGGACAGGGGCGCGACGGGAGCTCACGAAGGGCAGTGCAGTGCGAGGGTGGCAACTGGAGGAGGCGCACAGCGGCAACGACTGTTGGTCGAAGGGAGCATAGGGCAGAGCTATGGGGGAAGCTGCTCCTGTTGCTGCAGTCGCCGAGGGGAGAGGAAGATGGGTATCAGGCGTGACTAGCTAGCACGACACGGCGGCGGGTGGCGGTGACAGGAGGTCGCTGCTGCTGTCGTCGCGATGCCGGGAGGAGCAGGGCAGGGACACTGCAGCACCAGGTAGGAGGAGACGGGGACCAGGGTGGTGCACATAGGTAGAGGCGGGAGTCTGCAGGGGCTTGGGGATTGGGAAGACGAGGACGGAGGAGGAAAGGGACGAGCACAGGTAGGGGATGAGAGAGACGAGCGGGAGGGGAAAAGGTAGGTGGCTGGTTGGGGGTAGAACAGTATTGGGGTTAGGGTTTAGCTAGGGTTATGTTAGAATGATAGGGTTTATATGTATAGGGTTAATGGGTTTGAATAGGGTATGATCCAATAAGCAAAAGGGTTTGGGTTTTGGGTTTAAAATCCAATAGAGAAAAAAATAACTAATAAAATATATAATTTATAATAAAATATAATTTGCATTACAATATAGAATTTTATTCGAAATAACTACGAATACAGTTAGCACATAAAATGTATTTTTTATAAATAGTCAAAATTAATAATAATAATAATAGTAATCATAATATGTATCAAAGTCATAAAAATAATAAGATTCGTATTACAATATAAAAAATATTGGAAACTAGTTACAAATAAATTCATTGATTAAAAATTAGACTTTAATAGAAAATCCAACAATACATTTTAACAAAAAAAAAGAATCTGAAATTAGAAAAATAAGTTACAAAAATCGAAATACCGAAAATACAAAGAAAATACGTATTTGCAAAAACAGGGGTTACATTTTCTAACTTTGAGTACATAAGAATGTCGTCAATGAACACCATGACGAAAGAATCGATGAACGGCCGCAGAATCCGGTTCATCAAATCCAGGAATATTGCTAGCGCATTAGTTACTCCAATGACATGACTAAAAACACAGAGTACCCATGCCGAGTCCTGAAATGTTGTCTTATGTACATCCTTCTCCTTGACACGAACTTGGAGATAACTTGACCGTAGATCAATCTTCGAGAAAACTGCAGCTCTCTGAAGTCGATCAAACAAGTTGTCTACTTAGAAAATTGGATACTTGTTCTGAACAGTCACCTTATTCAATTCACGGTAGCCGACGCACAATCTCATCGATCCGTCCTTCTTATTCACTTGCAAAACTGACGCTCCCCAATGCGAAGCACTAAGCCTGATGAAACCTTTGTGCAATAGTTCCTCAATCTGTTACTTCACTTCATCTTGTTCCATTGGGGCCATCCTTTAAGGTGATTTGGATATTGGTGCACTTCCTAGCTGAATGTTGATGCGGAACTCAACATCTCGATGAGGTGGTAATCCCAATAACTCAACAAAAAATGCCATCAGAAAATCACGAGCCACTGAAATCTTCATGACTTCCTCTGGAACCTTCCTCTTCGGTAAAGCTTCTAGTACTCCCTTGTATTCCATTTATCAATAGATATACTATTACATCAAAAATTTCATTATTAGTCAACCAAGAAGGTTTCTCCGAGCTATGCTGAATTCTGTTTGCAACTTGGAAACTTCTATTGTAGCTGTTCATGACGTCATTTGGACTTCCCATTCTTTTGTAGCCTATCCCACGCTTCCGCTGCGCCACTCTGATCTTCCAACCATTGTCCCTCAGTCTGGCTCATCCTCCACTGTTACCTGATTAGCTGATGTCGAAATGCGGCCACCTTAACACTGATATTTGCATAGGATAAAATAAAACAATGGAATTATCTGAAGAGCTCTTTTGAGAATCACCTCTTCAGGATCTTCCTCAAGATCTTCCTCAGATTCTTCCTCATAATCCACAAAATTTCCTCTTCCTCCAAGTTTTCCATAGGATTTTGGTTATCCGCCATCCCACAAAAAGAAAAAAAGGAAAAAATATCACAAATGCAGGTTCAAACCAACCATAGCATTTGTGACTCAAAAACTAACTCACACTCATCTAGTGTCCACTTAGGTTTCATTCCCTTATTATGTTTGTACTATTTATTGAATTTCACTCTGATACCACTCTGTAGAACCCCAAATTCTATATAGGCAATTCGTGATTCATCCAAAATCTTTACTTCAAATTTGTACGATATATTACAAAAATACAAGGAAATTTGAAACATTTCATTACATCAATGTCCTTTACATTACACAGCAGAATTTACATATAAAAATTACAACTTGTTTCATCGTATATTCTCAATCTTGTATCATCTTCCATTACAAGCTCACGCCCAAACCACTCTTTGACAAGTGTAATTATTGTTTTCCCAAATACGCATTTTCTGTATTTAAAATTTTTGTAAATTATTTTTCCGCTTTCAAATTATTTTTGTTAGAATGTATAGTTGCATCTTCTATTAAAATCTATTTTCGATCAATAATTTTATTTGTAACTGTTTTCTACGATTTTTATATTGTAATAAAAATCTTATTATTGTTACTATTACTGTTATTATTATTACTATTATTATTTTTATCATTTTTCTTCTCATTATTATTGTTATCGGTATTATTATTATTACTATTATTTTTTTCATACTATTATTATTATTATTATTGTTGTTGTTATTATTATTATTATTATTATTTCTATAAAATCTCAATTGTATATTTTTATTGGTTTTAAATACCCAAAACCCCTACAACCCTATAACCCATTATCTTATTCCCAAACTCGTTTGCAACCCTAACCGCAAGCCACCTTTAACCCTAATACAAACCCCATATAAATAACCCACTGTTTCCCCACCTCTTCATCTACCCTAACCGCTTCGTCTTCCCCGTTCTCCTACTCTCCCGACCCTCTCCCTCTCTTTCCCTCCTGTCCGTCGTCCGCCAGCACCGCCAGCCCCTTCTCCCCTACCCATCCCTCTCCTGTTGCTCCCCCTCATCTGCTACGTCTCCTCCCTCTCTCCGTCGACTGGCCGCCACTCTGCAACACCAACCGACGCTCCTCTTTGCCTCCTCGCGATGCAACAGCATCGCTGGCCACCCTATCGCGACTTCCCTCAGTGCTGCCCTACATCTCGATGCCCTCCACAGCGACTACAGCCTGGTTTCCTCCGTCAGCCAGCAACAGCAACCAGCAGCAACTCCGCTGCACCCCCTAGCCACTGTCGCTGCGTTGCCGTGTCCCCTGGCTGCCGACCGCCCTGTGTTGCCTTCAGCCCAGTGCCTCCTCCTACATCGCACCCTCCCTGTGTGCACCTCGACATAGCAGCAGCCATCATCTTCGACGGTAGCACTTCCCTCTGTCGTCTTTGCATCTCCGCTGCCTCTCTTGGTGTGCGGGAGTGATTTGTGTTGTGTTCGGGTTGTGATCGTATGATTGTGTTCATAGTTCGTTGCCCGTGGGTCGTGATCCGTTCGTTGTGTTCGTTCGCATGTGTTCGTCCCCGGGAATTCGTTCCTGTTATTCTTGTTCTTACTCCGTTCTCATCGTCGTTTCGCAGGCAAGTAACTCGTATTCTTTTTTTGTGTAATACAAATACTAAATACCGCCTATAGTGTAGTTATGTTCTAGAGACAATTCCTGTGCAAAACATGCATTATGTCTTGTCTCGATTGTGTTGACCTGCCCATAGTTGTCACATTACACACATGACATGAAATAACTTAGGGATGACCACTTCTTGTTGTATACATGCATGTTGTTCGTATGATATCGTGTGCTTCGTTGTGTTAGTAGTAGTATAACTTGTTGTAGACTTGCTAAATACCCTATACCATGTTGCTTGGACATCTAGCACACTATATTTCATGTTTGGTTATGTTTTGGGTGAGTTTCACATGAACTAGTTGACTTTGTGCATGAAGGATATTTTCTGTTTTGCCGGTTTTTCCATGTTTTATCAGTATTTTAGACCCTATTATGGTCAGTATATGAAAATTATTTGTGAATATGAATTGTAGAGAATTATGTCTACTTTCCATATTTTCTGAAAGATCTCAATTTCGATTTATGAGTTGCAAGTTATGACGATTTTACTACAAATGTGTTTAAAATTCAAGATCCAGTTTTATATGAATTCTGTATAGTAATCTAATTTTATACTGATGTTAAAGAGAATATTTTGATCCAATATTTTTTAGAGTACAACAAAACTTGATTGGGTTAACCCCTAATTTTTGTGGATTTAATTGATAACTTTTATACACTATTCTATGCTTGCAAACAACCACTATACTTGCAGAATTTTCTTGCTGTTCTAAAAAGAAACATAAGTTCAACATGATTCTACTTGGTGTCTCTAAAAAATTTGTGAATATGAATTATAGCCTACTGTATCTATTTTATCATCCTTTTAACGGGTCTGGATTTCAATTTATATTTTGTGAGATATCGATGTTTTAGTATTGCAGTGTTTGTGATTCCAGATTTACAAAACTGCCGTATCTTGTTGCTTTCTGATTTTACTTGGCTATTCTATCTATGTTGAAAAATTATGAAACTTTATTTTCTTTTACTAAACATACTAGGGAATACCCCAGATTTTTCTTGGATTTAATCAGTAAGTTTTTTGTGTTGTTTTCCTGTTTATGAATACAAACTTCTAGTTTTTGGCTGAACATGTTTTCTGGATTCAAACCTGTTTTGAGACTTGTTTTTGTGAAATACCATATGACTTATGTATATTTTCTGGATTTGGTCCGTAGTCTATTTTCTAGATCTTCTAACGGATCCAGATTTGCATTCTTGTGGTAGCGAAAATCTCAGTTTTAGTGCAGTACTGTCTTGCTGTCCTGAACTAGAATTTTCGTTGTCCTAATCTTTTATGTGTTGTCTTTTACCTGTGCATGTTTATCTTCCATCATGAATATCTTACTTGTTTATACCATGTTATTCTTGCCCTGTTTTGTGCACGTATATACCTGTTTGATAATAATAACAAATAACCAAGCCGGGGTTTAAGGGAAAGATCTAGTAGTGGACAATATAGGAGCCTGTACTCGGAAGGAGACTTGTGTTTCCCATGTGACAAGTTTACCGATCAAGTTTACCGACCAAGTTACCGATCAAGTTTACCGACTAAGTTAATTTTCTGTTACCGATCAAGTTTACCGACCAAGTTACCGATCAAGTTTACCGACCAAGTTTTGCAATCCTGTGAATACTCGAGTACATGACCTATAGAATCCCCTACAAAATCTAAACGTAATTTATTTGAATGTAGCAACCATGTGTTAAAAAGTATGGACGCATGAAGTGCTACCTAGATAATAATAAATACAAGACATGACATAACGTGACATACTTGACACTTGATACTTGCTACTTGTACATGATACCCGATCACTTGACACCTGATACATGATTACCTGTACATGCTACTTGACACCTGTTACATGTTTACCTGCTTGCATGATACCTGTTACCCTGTCACATGTTATATACACCTGGTATTACTTGATTCAGTTCATGATTCATGCTAGTTGTTCTATTTTGTTACCATGCCTATTCCATGCTATGTTGTTTACCCTTTCCTGTACTTGTGCTTGCACTACACGCGGCCCGTAACTTGCATTGATGAGAGTTTGTTTTCTTTTTCCTCTTCTTGCAATTTGCTAAATTGCCATTTTTGAGATCAACTTCCAGATGGAGTAGGTGATATGAGATATTAATTGCTGGAGTTCCTGCTTTAATTATTATTTTCCTATTGATTTATTGGAATAAATGTATCTTGTACATGGATTATTTTGTATTTGGGCAATGTGACCCAGAATATTGACTTATTCAGATCTGGTTTATTTGAGATTAATATATTTTGTTTCAAGTAAATTCTTGTTGGTATTTTGCTTCATATATGCATGCGTGGTTGACTTTTCTTGCTTCCGACTCTGATTATTCTTGTGAAATGTTGTAAAGATTCTGACAGCTTATGGATGATGAAAATCATTCGCTGGGCTTAGTCATGTATCCGTATTCCGTATTCACTTTTTGGGAAGCGGGGCATGACAACCAGTGTCTTGCAATACTTGAGAACTGTGGGCACGTCAGTTGAATACAACCGACGCAATGCTAATTATAATAGAGATTCCCCCAAACTTAACAAATGCAAACTTGAGTTAAAGATAAATGTGGAAAGAGTGACTATCCTAAATATGTTAGTGTACGCCATGAACCTAATGACTAATGCATATACAACCATGCACACGATGCACTTCTAATGCACACTTGTTCAAATTATATGCCACCCATACAACATAGGTCCGAGGGAAAGCCCTTAACGTGATCCTAATTGTATGGTTTAATCCCTTGCCATACAAATATATATCAGTGACAAAATCTAAGATTTAGACATTCTACGATATTAGCTCTCGCCCCGGAAATTTTGGTGGTCAATCCCTATCCACAGATAATTCTAGAGACTATTTCACTCACATCTGAGAATCTTGGAGAATACATCACTCCGCAGGTCATTTTGGAGCCCTTATCACACAACATTTCATGAGTGTCGCTCCCATCCTGGTAATTCTGGAGATCAATCCCTAACCGCAGATAATTATGGAGACTATTTCACTCACATCCTGGAAATTTGGGGAATATCTCACATTTCATATCATTCTAAAGCCCACATAGTCATATTTGCTCTTACTTCGTCACAACTCCTTCCTAGTGCATGTCCTTAGTTTAGAAAGATAGCAACACTCCACCTACAACTAGCGTAACCCAACCGGACTTAACTCAACCAACTAGAATTCTAGCCCCATATTGCTCATTCCCAAAATTCACATTCTTGTCGGTATCCTGGGTCCTGCTCAGCCTCTATGACTCAACCAACCTAGGACGTCGTACCCAAACCACTCTAGGTTTATCTATGACCGCCTTAAATTTGTAGCACCTCGAATTTTAATATAGAAAATACGAGACACAACCCAGGGTCTTTACTTCATTGTAACTTAAACATAGCACAAAAATATAGGGAAATAAAAACATCCATTACATCAGTTCTCATTACAAAGCACAGAGGAAATTAATACACAATTAATACAACTTTTTCCCACATTTAAACTCCAGACTTCACATAAAACCAAGCTTTAACTCTTGTTCAAGACATTCACTTTCAAATCCTGCAAAACTGTTAAAACTGTGAGCACGTTTGTCACATATAACTGACACAATGCTGATTAAAGCAGCAATCCTTCAAAGTCTCACAACCAAAAACTTGTTGCACAAAAATAAAACAATATTGGAAAGATTCATAAATCAACAAGTGAAACGAAACTAAATGAATAAGTGTGTTATGAAAACAAAAGAAAAATACATAAAACAATGTCCAAGGAAAATGCAAATACACACAGTGCTCACTAATGCACACTTGCTCGGATTCTATGCCACCTATACAACATAGGTCCGAGGGCAAGCCCTTAGCGTTCACCTCATTATAGGGTTTAATCCCTCGTTATGAAAATTTATACCCGTGTCTAACTTAAGATTTAGATGTTCTGTGAGTATCTGGCCCACGACCCGGTAATTCCAGAGGTCAGTTCTCATGCCCCGCTTCCCAAAAGGAATACAGAATACGAGTACGTGAAAATGCCCAGCGAATGATTTTCATCATTCATAAGTTATAGGATCGACTCAACAGCATAACAGGAAATATAATAGTATATACAACCATGCATGCATGAAACAAATTATTAATCAACAAAAATTATTTGAAACAAATATAAATTCCTCAAATAAATATAAGATCTGGATCAAAAGTAAAACTTCAGGACAACAAGCCCATTACAAGTTTAAGTAGCAACATGAATGTTTAAGTAGCAACAAGGAAATGATTAAACTCAAGCACAAGTAAACTAAGCATGGTTCATCCCAAACGAAGCTTAGAAAGTCTACTCACCAATTCCTGCATGTAGTTGATCTCCAAAACATGTATTTTTATTAATTGACAAAGAAATAGAGAAACAGGAAACAGTACGCCCGTTAGTGCAAGTTACGGGCCGAAAGTAGTACAAACAAGGGGTATAGGAATAAATACAAGAAAGTATGAACCAGAGATTCGGAATCAAGAATATACAACATGACATGGCAGGGATGCAAGTAATAAAGTTCAATGAGACTAGCAAGCAAGTAAAACGAGTCAAGTAGTAGGATCAGGTAACAAGTAAACAAGTAATGTATAACAGGTATCAAGTAAACAAGTGAACATGTAAACTTTAACAGGTATCAAGTAGCATGCGAGACAGGTAACATGTGTGAACAAGTAACATGTTATTCTTGAGTCTATTGTTTAATCTTATCTAATATAGCACTTCATACATCCCATTTACTTATCACATGGTTGCTATATACAAACAAGTTGCGTTTAGACTTAGTGGCAGGTTCTATTCGGCCATGTACTCAGGTATCATGTAAACCGAAACATGCATGAATCACGTAATCGTGAAATCATGGCATCATGTAATTAAGAACATGCATGAATTATGTAATCATGAAATCATGGTATCATATAGTCATATACTAGTAACAGGCATGAATCATGTAATCCCAAAATCATGGCATCAAGTAATTAGATTGGGTTATTGGATAACGGGTTAGAGTAGGGTATTAACAGGGTATTATATAAGGGTAATTAGATTGGGTTACTGGATAATGGGTTTTGGGTAGGATCCAATAAGAGAAGGATAATTAAACAAAAATAGAATTTATAAAATACAATGCACAAATTCTCATAAGTTGCAAGACAATATTTTATAGGGTTCAATAAAATTAATTTGAAGAATACAATTAGATTAATATTTAACTTTTTGCAAATAATTAGAATATTCATATACAAATAATATACTTGGTGTGTACTTTAAGACAGTAATAATAATATAAACAATAACAATAATAATAAAAATAACAATAACAATAATAATAATAGTAATAACAAGATTATATAACAAATATGAATTTGGTTTAGCAAATTTATTAAAATGATCTAAATATTAATAATATAAATAGTCGATCAATTAGGGATAGAAAATAAAGTTAAAATATACCATCGTTCGAAGTAAATATAATTTTCGATTCGATTTTTTTTTAATGGATGGTCCAAATCGTATTAACAAATTTATAAATAATCAAAATACAGAAATATTCAGAAAAATATTTATGTACGGGAAAAGGGGGTTACATCAGCCTCTATCCATAGATAATTCGGAGACTATTTACTCACACCTGGGAATCTTCGAGAATACCCCACACCGTGAGTCATCATGGCACCTCATCACACAAACATCCCAAGAGTGTCGCCTTGATTCCGTTAATTCCAGAGATCAATCCCACACCGAAGATGATATGGAGACACTTCCACTCACATCTCGATAATTTCGGGTATCATCTCACACCGCAGATCATACAGTGGCCCCCTACTCATGTTTCCTCTTACTTCATCACATCTCCAACTAGTGCATTTCCTTAAGTTTAAACATAGACAACCAAAACCACCTAGAGCTAGCTCACCCTAAAGGACTTAACTCAACCAATCTGGAACACTAGCCGATACTGGCAAATTTCCAAAATAATCTCAACTGCCGGTATTTAGGGTCTTGCTCAGCCTCTAGAGCTTACACACTCAACATATCAACAAATCCACTTCTAGGGTTTTTTATAACAACCCTAACTTCTCATCCGAATCTACAACTAGATTCATTAATCAATTATTCATTCTTTTACTCATTTTCGAAAATACACCTTTCCACATAATCTCAAATTTATACATCAATACCCCAATTAATTTCGGCTAATCAAACATAAAATTTTGGTAAACAAAAAGATTGTTATAAGCATCTGACAAATAAAGAATTGACTCCATTATTTGGAACCAAGTTATTAACTAGTTTGAATAAATCCCGAAATGGACATCCACTTACATAATTGATCATTTCATTTATAGAAACCAATTTAATTCAACAATACACCCATAACTCAATTCCCAATATTTCTTTCCATATACGAAACTACCATATTACTTCTGGGATTTTAATCTATTTAAAACTGAAACCAACTCACTTTGAATTCTGGGATTTATCCCTCAAAATCTGGAACTTCATAATCTGAAACTTTAATCACTTAAAATCTAAAATTTATGTCCTAAAAAATATGAAAGTATATTGTTCAAAGCTGAAACATATGATCTTATAATCTATGATTTATACTCCTTCAAAACATACATTTATCACTCGATTTGCAATTCAAGCATACAAAAATCTGAAACTTTATTTCAAAAAAAATCTAAAACTAACATTATAAAAATCTGAAATTTGAATCTTTAAAACTTGATATTTCAATCAATCGAACTTCATACAAAACTCTAGATCTTTATCACAATATATAGCATGCATGTACTAGGGTTAAACTCCAAACCCTGGCACAAAACCTGAGCCCTCAAAGAAACAACCCGAGCCCCTCTCAATGACAGGCTGAGGGTTGCACAGTGCAGATCCGAGCACTGTGCTGACCCCGGCAGTGTTCAACCCCCAATTAGAAACCTCTTAATGCTTCAAATTCAATTTTTATACAACTACATATATGTCACATTATGCACCAATCTTCTAGAATCTAAATTATAAATATTCATTCTATAAAACAGGGAATAAAACATCAAAATCTCCTTTTAAATTGATCAAACATGAGTTTTAAGTTCACACAACAAATTTTAATCAACTACAATATTGCTAAGGATCATTCAATCAATTAGTTCATTCAATCAATTAGTAGATTAAAAATTCAATCATTCATGCTCTATCAACATATATTATTCAAGAATAAAATACTCCTGAACTTCTCGTATAAGAGTTTAATTTTTATCTCATGAAAATTTATTAACTCCATATGTCATTTATCACAACAATTAATCATGCATTCATATTATAAAATGAACATAGATATACAACAAAACACTAGCATGATAACTACACACTTACTTCACCATCAAAAATATAATATACACATTAAGAGAGATGGAGAAACACCTACCTTTAGTCGAAATTTGACACAAATGGTTCGAGTTCTTCTCCAAAACCAAACAGAAGAAATCTAAAACCTACTGCCATATATATATATGGTCGAGAGTTTAATTAGGGTTTTTGTAAGGAATTTTGCATAAACCACAAGAATCAGTTATTTTGAAATGCATGTACTAGGGTCTAACTCAATCAAATAATTTATTCCATCTTATCACCAGACCCTCCTACACTTGGCCTGCCCCAATTTAGATTAAAAATACATTAATCTTAATTTTTGGGTTTTTATATGGCAAAAAGAAAGCAATTCTTTCACACATTCAATTTATATTAACATAATGTCCAATATATAAGTTCCTTCATTCAAATAGGTTTTCAAAATAAAAATATTAGGAATTAATGAGAGAAAATAATTACTGACAATAAAATTTTATGAATTTAAATTTTCATAACATTGCACATGTTTTGCACATGCAAAAATATTAATTAAGAAAAACAGTCACATTTGTCAAATACATCAATTTAATATTATTTAATAATTCAAAATAATTCATTTTAATTTCTAAGGTGTTACAAAACTAACACGGAAGATATCTACTTGCCTCTCACAAGTCTCATTCTATCTATCATTATTAACTCACATTTTACAATTCGATTTATAGTTGTCTACTCATTAAACTCAATCTAAAGCCAATCTATATAATAAATTACAAAGAAAGCTATCAAGTGGCTCTCCTTCAATCTCCCCTAAATTCAATGCCCCAGAGTGATCCCTTCAAAACATATTTTCCAGCCCAAAATTTCAAATCTCAAAACTCAAATTCAAATTCACCCCCAAAACAACTCATTTATTTATTTAATTATTTCTCTCTCTCTCTCTCTCTCTCTCTCTCTCTCTCTCTCTCTCTCTCTCTCTCTCTCTCTATATATATATATATATATATATATATATATATATATATGGAAATTTATAATTATTTTTCACCATATACTAATGGAAACATGAACTTTTATTTACAACTAAGTATTGTCATACTATTCAAACTTCAGCTACATAATTGTTGATTTACTATTTACAAGGTTTTTCATATATTGTATCGTTCTGAAGACGTGCCGTAGGCACGTGGCCACGGGAAAATCTAGTTAGTCTCTAAATTTGAATCTAATGAAATCCCAAAAATATGAAATTTATTTATTTATCTCCAAACAAAATCTCAACCTGATTAAACTACACCTCAATTTTAATCGATCAAATCTCTAATCAACTAACCAATTTTAGCTAATCTATTGCTAATTAAATTCAATTAAACATTCTATAAATGAATCATTTGATGACTTGATCAACTAATTAATTCCAAACCCTAAAAAAGAGCAAATCTGGACACCCAAAAGAATTCCAGACCCGATAGTGCTTTGACAGACATGATAAGGAAATTCTCATATATTTATACCTGCTTAACTAATCAGTCTAATTTAAATAAGATCCAATCAGGAAAGTAATCTCCATTAATTGAAATATGCTTTCGTGTTAAGCCAAACATACCTGAGTCCACTACTAGATAGACCCGAACTCCACACAGACACATACAGACTCGTTTGCACCAAAACAAACCCTTTAAGAAAATAAAGGAGTGAAATTCAAAAACCCTTAATCCAAACCCGAATCCACATATATACAGACCATACCTGTAATACCCCACAAAATAGTACATAACTATTTTAAATATTAATCCGTGTACGTTTGAGAGTCACACGTATTAATGAGATTTTCTCAATTTTAATTGGGAAATTATTAGAACATTTTATTTAATATGTTTTGAACCCAACAAAGGTGTATTCGTTGAACCAGAGTTGAGGTATTTTCTTAATTAAATTGTATATTTGTCTCAACTATAATTGAGATAGAATGTATAGTATTTCTATAATAATTAGTTATTTATTATATATATATAACATAGTCTTAATTAATTATGTGTACAACTTGTCATGTGTATGATACATATATAATTGTATACTACTTTGTACACTACTTTGTGCACTACATTATACATTATAAATACCCTACACTACACCAAGACTAGCTCTTCAACCATGGGTAAAAACCAAAATAAAAACATGGGCTATGGCCATCATGGATTATGGGTTCCTGGACTTGATTATGTGGAACACTAAGAGAAATGTCCACTTAAACCATTAGTCTCTCAACCTCTCTCTCTCACTTTAGGGGTCGGCCAAATATAAGGCCAAGCAAGGCTCACTTGCTTCATTTATTTGCATCTTCTTCACCTCACAACCTATTATCTTTTCACTCAAAAACACTCTCCACACTCTCTCAAACCTCCTAGCCACTAATTTTGGAGAAGAGCCTAAAGAGAAGAAGAAGCAAAGAAGAAGAAGGAGCTAAGGAGACAAGGAGTAGCAAGGAGGAGAAGAGCATACTAGGAGAAGCTTGAAGCTTGGAGATTTCATTATTCTCTACACTTTGAGGTGGGTGTTCCCAACCCTCTTGTTTGTTCTTTTTGATGTGAGTAGTGTAGAATTTTCATGATGTGGGTTTTCATGCAAATATGTGATGTAGGTGAATGAATGTATATAGTTGTGTGCAGATTTCATGATAAGGTGATTAGAAATGTATGCTCTGTTATGTCCTGAATTTGGACTTAGATTTGAAAATCATAACTTCATAAAATAAAAGAAATTTAGGGTTGCAAATTTTATGGCAGAATTCCATGCATGTCTAGGACATCTCCACCAAATTTCATAATTTTTGATAATATTTGCTATTTTAATCAAATCAGAAATCATTGTTGGTTAAAAAGAAAAACAAAGCATAAGTTGTGATTTTGTCATGTTTACTACTTCCATTTCAAAAATCACATCTCCCTCACTATGTTATATTTCAAGCTAAAAAACTTATATGTGATACTTGTATGTGGTTAGAACATGATCACAAAAATTTTATGAATTTTGGATATCATCTATTATTTTAAATGATTTTTGAACTTGCAACGAGTTGACAGATTTAATAGTTTCTATAAATTTACATGCATGTCAGTTCTTGATCATTTTGGTCACTTAAACGAAGTAATTTGATTAATCTTCCAACCGAGAAATTAAAGTAGACTTACTGATATTTTTGTAGAGCATAAGAAACTAAAATTTCAAGAAGTGTGTGATTATTAGTGACTTTTACAAGTAGCAAGTACTGCATTTCAGATTTTTGAGTTACTGATTTTGATGCATATAAGTTTCCATCAACTTAGGACCATTTAATAGACTTAGAAATGTTGTTTATTAACTCATAAATCATTTTATGATATTCGGTCGAGTTGTGCAAGATTATATTTTAAATTTGCAAGTTGATAGAATAGTCAAGTTAGCTCATTTTTGCAAACAAAGAAACTTGCTCACTGTTTATGTTGTAAATTAGGTTGGGATTAGAATGTTATTTACATGGATAGATTTGTTATTTTGGGGATGAGAATATACCCAATATGTGCTTTAGTTGGCTGAAGACATGATTGAACTCCAAGCGAAGAGGACGTAGCAGATATCGATGTTGGGTCAATTCACGGTTGTTCTTTGGGCCAGGTTTCTAGCCTAATTTAGGGGCCGAGTTGGGCCCTACTTGGGCTAGGTTAAGTCTTAATAAAATGACTAAAAATTAACTATTTGTTTTAAACCAAGGCAAGTGCATAAATTCTAAATTAGGATTGTGTAACAAATGGTAGATCGCCTAATTAAAGGAACTTTTGGTCAATAAAAGTAGAGTTAGACTCGCCTAGTATTTCACTAGTTAATTTAAACTAGTTAATAGAATGAACCAATCTAGTTAATTTATAATTAACTACTTACTAGTACTAATGATTCTATGTGTCGTTTGATGTTCGTGTATGTGATATTTGCCTCTAATTCTATGATGCGATGTCTAGTAAGTTTGTATGTGATAATATGGGAACCCGATTAGAATTCTCAAATTTACAATAATCTATAGCCTTGACGATCTGATTGGTTGAAATCTTGTAATAGTCATGTTTTAATCAGTAGGTTAATGTTGTGATCTATAGGTGTGCGGTTCTAGAGGCGAGGCGGGACCCAAATCGCCCGCAGTATGATGAGTTGTGTCCTTCAGGGAAGAGATGATGGATTAATTGGCAAGGTTTATTATTGTGAAGTAAAGCCAGTAGGGTACGCTAGCTCTAGGCCGCGTTATTATTGTTTGATAGGGCAAGCACTAGTTGGGTATTGTACTCACCTGTCAAGGGGACACATGTGGCGCTGTCTCACCTGGCCAAGGGGATACGAGCATCGTAGTCTCGTCTGTTAATTTCTGGGGTATAGTGATAAGAATGGGAGGTTCATGCTGCAATCTCCTGTCAGAAGTTAGGGAATGAACCCTAAGAATCTGTCAAGTTCTATTTTGTGTAATACCGTAACTCCCTTTCCGATTATACGGATTTGTATTTTATTTTCTTCGTATTATTGTATTTTAATTTTTCTGTATTCTCCTTGTTCTTTTAAACCCTATTGCATACATTCGATAGTTAGTATGATTTTATCAAGCCCATTTCACCCTATAGTTTGTAAGCCCATATTAAATTCCTAGTTCCTTCTAGAATTATTCATTTTCTTTTCTTGCTCAATCTATTTTTATTGCAATTATTTTATTCTATCATAGCCACTCTACAAATTATTTCTTGTTGTGAAGCACAACTCAATTATTTAATCCCTTATCTTATTTTCATGTGTGGCCCAAACCCAAAACCCATACTATTATTACTGTTGATTATTTTATTTAATGTGAAGTTCAGACCCAACCCAATATTATTATTATTATTATTGTTTATTAAATGTTAAGCCCATTCTATAATTATATTAGATTCTTTATTGAGAGCCCATGATTCAATCCCACACCCACCTAGCAAATCATAGCAGCCAAACTCCCTTTATCTCCATAACTGAAATCCCCACTCTCCTCCTAATTACAATCCATTATAACCTATTAAACAAAATCATAACCTATCCCACTAACTCTAAATCAATTATCTATTAATCACCCTATCATAATAATATAACTATTATTTAATATTAAAACACCCCCCCTACACCCTTTCTTCTTCTCCTACCCTGTTCACCATCCTGACTCCTCACCACCGAACCCAACCCCATTGACCCGAGACCTCCTCAACTTCCTTGTGCCACCACCAATCGTCACCACTGTCCCGCCACCATCTAACCCTCTATTGCATCCACCCATTAATGCCTCCTTCTCCATCAGCCGTAGCACCGCGGCCACTTGCTAGCTGCTAACCTCCACCGCAGCACCACCAACAACCGACCACAACCCCTGCAACCACTCGAGGTTGCCCCTTGCCGCACCTCGCAACCACACCTCTTTGAATCCCTCGAAGTTCCATCCATGCTGCTGCCCTCATCGTTGCCGCACCTCGCCACCATCACCACCTCGAGCGCCACCATTGCGACCTGCATCTACTGCCTCACAACCGACAGCACCCCTAACCATTTTCGCTGCCTTCTTCCTCCACCGCTGATCCCCACAGCCAGTCTACTCTCATCTCCTTCACCACCAACCGCCTTGAGCGCTCCAGCCATCATCGACTGCGTCGCTCTCGACCACTACCAGTCTCACCCTCACCCTCACCCTCTCCGACCATCGAGATCTAGTCCCCACTGCCGCTTGCCCCTCACCAATGCCCCTTCACTCACGCCAGCAACCTGTTGCCTCCAATCCCCCTCCCTCGCCGCAGCACTGCCCGTCACTTACTGCCACTCCTTCCACCTTCATCATCTCCGAGCATGTCACCCACTGCAGTAGCACCTCCTTCCATCACAGAGGCGCCCCCTCTCCATTGCCACTACCTCTCCCTCACTGCTGCTCCTCCTTCTTGCCTCTACCCAGTGCATTAAACTAGCACCACAACAGCCCCACCTTCCATCTCCTTGCTTTCTACCGACATCTAATCGCAGCTACTGATGCTCTTCTCACACATATAGCCCCTGCAATCAGCCTAAAACCGGACGTATGTCGTGTTTTTGTTCATCGTCACTAACGTAGTTCGTGTGCCATTGCTGTTGTAGCTCTTACTTGTTGCTATCATCACACTTGGTCATCGTTGCTCCTCTTCCTTTCGTCGTTCATCCGTATTCAAAATCATCACTGTAATAAGGCAAGCATCACTTGTACAATATTTTTATTCTTGTGCAAGCATCTTCTTGATCTCCACAAGTTATCTCATCTTTGTATCCATGTTATTAATCTACTCGTTGTCATCATATATTGTTTGAATTCGAATCTATACATCGTTCATCATTTCATTCAACTTCCATCAACCTAAAAATCATAGAAATACTTGAGAACCCGTTTATATATGCATATATTACACAAACACAAACTAGATGCACAAAATTATAAAAGAAAGAGTGATTTGAATGAATTGTGCTTGCATATGATCATATGATTATATTAGTAGTTCAATATCGTTGAAGTGATAATGTTTGTTATGTTAATAATAGAAACCATACTGATTTCTAGATGTGGTTTATAGTCAATTCTAACCATGAAACTATACGCTCGCAAATGAAAATTGTAAAAATAATAATAATAAATAAATAAATAAAAATCAACATGTATGTTTCTGGCCTGCTATTTGCTCCAACTTGGAGTGAGAATTCGACCTAGTTACTATTAGTACGATCTAGAACTTATTAAATAGAAATTTTAGCACATTGTATCTAGTTTCTAGAATATCTGACATATTCTGAATCTGACTTATAGATTGTAAAATATTTAGATTCTACCACTGTATTGTCGTAATTCCATATTCGCTATTTTATAGTTACATTGTCATGTTCAACTAATTGAAACAGTAGTTTAACATAAGAGTTAAGATCTAAAAATAGCAAGAAAGTTAATGATCACTATCAGGAAATAAATTATAATTTTTTAAAGAATTTTTGTTAAGTCTTTAGTTGAATTATACATATAATAACTTCTACTGAGTTGCTGCATGAACAGTAGACACATAAAGAACTAACTGATTGATAGAGTTACTGTAGTTGAAATATATCGTGTAAATATGTGTCGGAACCATCAAGGAGTCTAGTTTCTACACATTCTATCGGAACCTGATTCGCTTTCTCGTAGCAGCGGAAAAGTTAGTTTTTGTACCGCAACGAATTTCTGTCAAGAATTGTAATTTTTCATGCTTTTAAATGTAGATGTGTTAAACTTTGCATCTAATGAATTGCACAGCATACCATTCATCATACAGTCATTGATACCTCCTTGACACTGCTTCTTATCATCGATCCATCGATTGCATATGCATGATTCATTGTAATAAAATAATGACAAGCCAGGGTAAAAAGGGAACAACTTAGTAGTGGGTAATATAGGAGACTGTACTCGGAGGAGGGGCCCATTTTTCCCATACTGATTACTGATATTTATTATTAATTTATCGATTGATTGCAGATTACTGACTACAATATCCCAACTATCGTGTACTGTACCATTACTGGTTACTGTTTATTAATTACTGTTGCCAAGTACATGAACCTATCAGATCCACCACGATAGTCGAAACGTTCATTGATTGTATGCACCCGAACCTGTGGTATGAGACGTAGGATTGCGTGCATTAGCTAGGCTAATAAAAGATTGATAGACTTAAGATTGACACTGAGCATCGACACTCGCATTATTGATTATTGAATATTGTTTGTCGATCATCGATTATTGAATATTGTTTATCGATCATTGCTTAATTGTTTACCGTTTATCGATCATTGCATTTATCGACTATTGTTTACCGACTCTTGCTTTCTTGATCATTGTTAACGTCTGTTGTTTAATGACCCTGATATCGTTCCAATTTCTTGTTCGTGTTACATCGTCATTTTACTATTTAACTGCTTGCTACTACTTGCGGCCCGTAGCTTGCTCTAATGGGTTGTAACATCCCAGGAAAAAAAATTAATTTTTGATATTTGCACGTGCATTGCATGTAAAACATTTGTGCACTTTGGTTCCTAAAATTTTCTAGAGTCATGCACATTTTTCTTCTCATTTTTTTGTCACACTTGTATGATTTAATTTAAATAAACCTAGTAGGCCTAAATCCATTTTTGTAGCCCACTAAAAACTAACCACAAATTGAGGCCCATGATTATTCCTACACTTAAATGAACATTTGAAAACTAGTACACTTGTCATGTGTAACACACACATACATCTAATTTAATATAAAAAAAATTGTTCCCAATAGATTGTCTATGCAAAAGGAAAAGTGATGTGCCAAATAAGGGTTTAATGGATTTGGGTTCTAGTGCAGTGGTATGCCATGATCCTATGACTAGATGCAAAAAATCACATGCCTGACTCTACTGCAAGCAAGACTTTGGAAACGAATGCATCCCATACTACATACGCTCCTAAATCTAGCCGTCTTTCTCCACAGTTTAGAGATTTCAACCCTCGCCATGTTCCCAATAGATTGTCTATGCCCAAGGAGGTTACAGTTGGTCGGTCTAGTTTCGCCACTGCAGTGCCTAAGTGGTGGTCGTGTTTGTCACTCAGTACCCGCATACGGACCTCTTCAGAAAGCCGCGTTGAATGCAGTCGCAAGACCGTTGTACCTACCCGGTATGCCTGAAGTCAATGATATGTGTGTTCACCCCCTCCCTGGAGTATGAATTGATGTAAGAAGTAACCCACGTGCATAGGAACGTGATGGCCTCGAGGGTCAAATCCCCTTATCCTCCTGTTCCTTACTCCGGCAAACTTTGGGAATTAACAGATCGAGATACGAGACCGAGGACTCAATCATGAGTACCAAAAACATATCCTTACGACAGGAGAGTACAACACCCGACTATGGTCTGCTAGTACTAATGCAACAACCAAATCCCTAAGGCATCACTCTAATCCTAGCCTCTTCTAAACACTTGGGTGAAATGAGATTGCTTCCGAAATTCTGCTCATCGACCTCTGGTCCTAGCGATACCGGTTCGGTTTGCCACTTTCCCTAGCTTGGAGTTTGTCCAGTACCGTGGCCTGCATTCACCCCTATTCGGCAATGAATGTGTGTGTTCACCCCTCCCCGGGTAATGAAATTATGTGTTTAGCCCTCACCGGGCGAAGAATTTGTTCGTTCACCCCTCCCCGGGTAATGAACTCAATTTGATGGCACGGCTCGGACGTCCTATGCTTCGGTGGAATTTCATAACTTTGGGTCGACAGATGCAGGAGGCTGAGTCGGTATGGGAAATCTACGTGGACGGCTCCTCTTGCGATGAGGGAAGTGGAGCAAACGAAATACTAAATGGACTGAAAAACTTCTACCTCTAATACTCTCTGTGCCTCAACTTTCATACCTCTAATAATGAAGCCGAGTACGAGGCACTCATCACCGGACTCCTACTTGCCAAAAAAGCAGAGGCCAAACGGGTCAAGGTCTTCAGCGATTCCCAACTTATGGTCAGTCATATCTCGAGGCTCATGACACCCGAATGGTCCAGTATTTGGCACTGGTCCGGCTCCTTTTGGCAGATTTTGTAAAAGCCTCGGTTGATAGGATTCCTTTCCAATAAAATAGCTGGGCAGGCGCGTAATCTAAGTTCACATCCTCCTCCTTCGAGGGTCTTAACTGTACGGTCTTGTTGGAAGTCCTCGTTCGACCAACCATCCACAAAGATGACCCCGAAGTCCTCTGTCTCTAACTACCAACATCGAAAACAACATGGATGGATTCGATCATGAACTTCTTTAGAAATGGCGAAATACCACGGGATCAGCCCAAAGCAAGAAATGGCTGGTTCAGGGCCAAGAGTTTCATACTCGTCAATGATGTGCTCTTCAAGTGGTCATATACGAAAGTTGACGGGAAACCCTACCTTCGTTGCCTGGCCCCAGAAGAAGCCAAGTACGTGCTCGAAGAGATGCATGAGGGGATCGGAAGTTGCCAGATGGGCAGCAGGCTGCTCGCGAGAAAGATACTCAACCATTGGTACTACTGACCGACCCTATTCAAGATGCTCAGGATCTCATCAGGAGATGCTGCTCATGCCAGAGGTTTTCCTCAATCAAACATGCCCCCCAGGCCATGCTTAAGTCGTTGGCTAGTCAAGCCCCCTTAGCCAAGTGGTGAATGGATCTGGTTGGTCCATTTCCCAAAGCAACAGGTCAGAAGCGCTTCCTAATTGTAGCTATCGATTACTTTACAAAGTGTGTTGAAGTAAAACCCTACCTATTATCACCAAGTATCAGTCTCAGCAATACTGTCACACCCCGCTTCCCAAAAATACAGAACACAAGCACGTGACATTGGCCCAGCGAATGACTTGCGACATCCATTGGCTTTTTTGTTCAACTCAACAATATAACAAGATAAATACAACCACGCATGCAATGAGAACAATCACATGAATAACAATACTTGGAATAAACATGAAATAACCAAATATTATAATTCAATGTCTGGAAACAAAATACCAATCTTTGAGTCAAAAGCCCATAATACAATGTTTTAATTAAAGTTGATGCATAAAGTCCAATAACATAAACAACTAAAGAACAATTTAAAAAGTTGTCAATCCTCAAAATCTCTGCTCTCCAAGTCCTGCAGGTAACTCTCCTTTATCACCTGTGAATACCTCATCTAAAAGAGGAGAAAATTATCCTTAGAGCAAGTCATGGACAGCAAGTAGAGAAAGCAATGCACAATGGAAGTACGGTATAACAATGAATTCAATAAAACAATAGGAATCAATAACAATGGACGATAGCAACAATCAATATCAATGGTAACAATGCGATGGGTATAACAATAATATTCGATGTCAATACTCAATGGTCGATGTCGATATCAATAATAATGTTCAATATCAATAGAAATGACGATGTTCAATATGCAATGTCAGTATTGTGTCAATCCTTAAGTCTATTAGTTTTTAGCATAACTAATGCACGTACTACTGCGTCTCATACCATAGGTTCGGTGCATGCAATCAGTGTCGTTTCGACTCTAGTGATGAATTCTATAGATCATGTACTCGGAAAAATATGTAAACAATTTTCAGTATTCAGTTATTCAGTTATTCAGTTATTTCATTATTCAGTCATTCAGTTATTCAGTATCAATGTCGATGGAATAATATGCAGTTATCTAGTTATACATTTATTCAGTTACCCAGTTATTCAGTTGTTTAGTAAAAATAGGAAAACCACGAGCCCCCTTCCGAGTACAGTCCCCTATTTTGTTCACCACTAGGTCACCTTTCAACCCTGGTTTGTCTGCAATTTAGAGAAATTCGATAACGATGGTATCAATAGAAGTAACAATAGGACGATCAATTAGAATTGGACAATTAGAATGGTGACAATAGTATATTAGGATCATGCAATACAATTTATACACTTCAATCCATTCAATATAACGATGTATATACAATTATATTAAGAAAACACGGAAACACAATTCTGGACAGCAATAGGTTACTGTACCAAAATCAAGCCCGCTGCTACAGAAATCCAAAACTAGATCCGTTAGAAGTTCTAGAAAGTAGACTCCTGCCCGGTTCCAACGCATATTTAAAATAAAAAATTTGACAACAATAGATAGGTTAATTACACTGTTCTTTAGAAATTATACGTTCTGACTGAAAGTCAAGATCAAGTTGTTATATTTATAAAATCAGTAAAAACCCTTTCATCAAAACTATCCATTAAGTTCCTAATCATGTTAAATAATAATCTGAAATTTATTAGGACAATATTCTAACATTAACTTAGCTTTTTAATAACTTAAACATGAAGAAATACATGAATCAGGAATTCTTGAAATAAAAAAGCAGCAGTAGTAAAAACACCTTAACTCTTCAATAAAACTCGGAATTTAAAAATTTTAGATGTTCTAGAAACCAGAAACACAGGGCTACAATTTTTTTTAGAAAGCTATAATTTTTTATGTCAAATACTGGGTCAAAAAGGTTTACAAACTCTTGCAATAAAACTCTTGTTATAACTTTTTATGTCAAACACATGTCAAATATTTTTTGTTTATCAAAAAACTATAATTTTTTAGAAAGCTACAACATATTTCAGGCAGACAGTAAAAATTAGGGTTCAACATATTTCATAAAATAAAAGCGATCTAAACATGATGAACTTCAACTCAATAGTTAACAAATCTTATATTCAGCGTGGTAAACACAATAACATGGTAAGCACAATGAAGAATACATCCATACACTAGTTTAACATCAACGAGACATCAATCAATTATTCAAGTACAACAACCTAATAATCAATTCTACAATAGTTTATTTGTGCGGTGTTATGCATGAATAACTTCTATTATAAATACTACATGAATGCATGAAATATTCGATATTTTAGGGTCAATAATGGCACGAATTCATGAATAACTTGGGTGAGCTCGTATATACCCTCAATATACTCAACGAAAGATAGACAATATAACAATACGATAAACAATTCATGATCTACTTGCGGAGTTTCAATAAAACCTTGAATTTGACACAATATGCAATTCAAGAGGGAAGTGACTTGCCCTGATTGCATTAGTTATGAGCAAATGAATGAAAAAGTAGTGGGAACACATGAAACTTACGTACAACGTACGTGCACAAAGAGAACAACAGCAAGGGCAGATCTCCAACAGCCAACAGCTAGATCGACGGTGCTCAGTGGTTTTGGTTCTGTTGCGATGAAGGAGGCCGTGGCTTGGCTTCTGTAACACCCCAGATTTTTAAATAATTTTTTTAAGATTTATAAATGAATTAAAATTATTTTTTGTGATTTAATAAATATTTTTCTAAAAATTTATCTTCTTACAGGTGCAAAACACGTGCAAATATTTTGTTGGGAAGTTCAAAATCAAAAATTACTTTGGAGAAAACTCATTAATTATTATTATATATTGTATGTGAATTTTCTGGATTTTTCTGATAATTATTGAACCTATTTGCAAATATTACAAAAAGAATGACTTTTGTGTAAAATTACCACTTGGAGTAAAAACTCCAGATTTTCAGATTTTTGGGCTTGGCATGATGCCTAATCAACTCAGAGGTAAAGATTTTACTTTTGTTTTAATAAATTAGGTTTATTTTGCAAGTTTTGATAAAAAATGATCTTTTTGCAAATTTGCCATTTATAGGGGTAAAAGTGTAAATATTTTTTTCTGGGTTTTCAAACAGTGCCGGATGGTAGTAGGCTGGTTGTTTTTGTTTTTAAAACTCAATTAAGTTGGTTTTATTTAATTTCCAAGTATAAGGATTTATATATGTAAAGGTATATTTTAAAAGAGGTATTTTACAAATCTATTCAAAAGCCTAATTTACTTGGATCTCGGCCTATTAAATGTGGAGTGCAGCTGTCTCTTTGCTGCACAACACAAAGGGATTTCTTATTATTATTTTCCTGGAGTTTTCAAGCAAGGATTCTTGGTTTTCTTGCGAAGGAGAGATTTTTCTTATTCTTTATTTTTCTTCGATTGATTTCTTCAATAAGGTGAGTGACTTGTGTTCATTTTTTTATTGTTCTAAGCATGTTGTATGTGATGTTTCATCTATTAGAGAGCATGTTAGATAATGGTTTGAAGATATAATAACTTTTGATGAGTAGATGAATTAAAAATTTGAATCTTTTCTTGAAACTGTACTATTGATGACAAAAACCCTAATTTGATGACTTGTGATTGTTTAAGAACCTAATATAAATTATGATTAGGTTTCTTTCATTTATATGCTACTGATTTGTTTGGTAATAACAAGTATATATGTGTATGATGCACAATTTGAACAAAGGTGGAGTCTGTTACTGTCGATGGATATTTGTACACCCTGTTGATGCATAAAAATTGTTGAAATGTCATTATAATTGCTTATAACCATGGATACACTGATATAGATGATTGGGGTATGTATATAACAAGTTTTTGAACAAAAAGAAACAAGCTTTGAAGTGAAAGAGGAAGTATTACCCTTCGGTATCTATGTGTGCATGATTTTAGTTGATTTTGGGCAAATTGGGGACTGAGATGATAGGGTCACTTGAGCTTGAATTTAACAATCACACATAATAAACTTGAGAAGAAATCAGGCTTTTAAAGTAAAAGACCTCATGTGCAGGTTGAGTTTGTCCTTATTTTTCAATAACTAATACATGAGTAAAGAAGTTATAGAATTGGTTTTGGTTGAAGTATTGAACTGACTAAACTGAGTGTGAGTTGTCCATTGTATTTGAGCTAACATATATATATATATATTTATATATGCACACTGATATACCTGTATGAGTATATATATATATATATATATATATATATATAGAGAGAGAGAGAGAGAGAGAGAGAGTCCCCTTCGGTTGCACACTATTTTTGGTGAGCACTCCGTGAGAACTCCCGAACTAGAGACCCTATGAAAAATCCAAACCGATCATATTGTTCTATATGTCTTAGATAGCCTAACAATAAAAAATCAAGTAATTTGAAGTTCATTTGCCCATCCATCATGCTATTAGAATTTTCAGCCATACAATTTTGTGATGATGTAAATCATGGGTAAATGAACTTCAAATTACTTGATTTTTTATTGTTAGGCTATCGAAGGCATATAGAACAATATGAGCGGTTCGGATTTTTCATAAGGTCTCTAGTTCGTGAGTGCTCACGGAGTGCTCACCAAAGTAGTGTGCAACCGAAGATTTCTCTCTCTCTCTCTCTCTCTCTCTCTCTCTATATATATATATATATATATATATATATACCTATATAATTAATCTTACATAGTCAAGCATTGATGCATTATGAAGTACTGATACACTTTAATTACCATCAAGAAGATCAGTCATTTGCTTTTAATTAACTAGTAAATGGTTTAAAAATTGGTCTAAGTGTCAAGACCCATATCTGCAGGTTACTGTTTCTGTTGCTGCATTGCTGTGCAGGTGCACACTTGAAGAAACTCCATCTCACACACACAACCTGCATCTGCTTAAGTAGCAGTTATGTATCGGGTTTGGGTAGTCTCTGTGTATACATTGAGGGCTTTTGCACATCTTGCACACTTCATATCAGTAAAAAGGGAGACTTTCTATATATATATCTTATATATATACATATATACCACATATCAGCAAAAAGAGTTTCTTTGTATCTGCATAAGGTTAATTTTCTATGATTTCTGCATATGTTTCACATCAATAAAAGAGCTTCTACTATATTTTCTGCATATGCCTCATTTTTAATAAAAAGAGTTTTTCTGCATCCTGTGTATGCCACTTTAGTAAGAGGTTTTTATACCATCTGTCAGTTATATAACCATATGTTCATTTTAGTACAAAGGGTTTTCTATATATATCCTATAAACATACAAATATCAGTAAAATGGCTTTTCTATATATATATATCAGTTATATATAATCTATATATGTTCTTTCCAACTTAGTAAAAGGGATTTTCTACATATATTATATATACACGGTTACTCCATATCAGTAAAAGGATTTCTTCTATACCATATATATACACACATATATGCTTTACTTCTATAAAAGGTTATTTTTTGTATCAGATATATATATATATATATATATATATATATATATATATATATATATATATATAGGGAAAAAGGGGTATGAGCAACTTGCTCATTTAGTAAATAAGCAATTGATGATGTGGCATACATGTGATTGGAAAATCATTAAAAATGTTAGTTATCCAATGTATCACATGCATGCCACATAATCAATTGCTCATTTACTAAATGAGCAAGTTGCTCATATCCCTTTTACCCATACACACACACACACACACACACACACACACCCACACACACCCCCCAATATACAAACAATATGAATGAATGAAACTCTCACTGTGAGTAGGTTAACAATGAAATAAAAGGAAGTGACTAAAATGAAAGTTTTATTTTGTGTTGATGGTTGAGTTGTGAGTCTCTAGGAGTTGAGTGGGAGTCATGTGAACCGGCAGATGAGATTTTGTTGATTTAGACCAGTTGGGTCTTGGGGTTGTTTTTGTGAATTTAAGTCCAGCAGGATACACTAACTCTAGAGATGAGGATTTTGTGTTTTAATAATAACCAACTTAAGGACAGGCACTAGTGGAGATGTGATGGAACTTGGGAAATGTAAGTATATGCTCTTGGTTTTATTAGTCCAGCAGATGCGTTCCAGGACTGTTTGTTGTTCTGTCTTGAGAGGACATTTGTATGTTCGCGTATCGAGGGTCTGCAGGCCTATTCACGGAGCATGCAGGGTGCATTCGTGTATCGAGGGTCAGCAGGACTATTCACGGAATGTACCTGGTGTATCAGCACGTTGAGGGCCTCGCAAGCCTATTCGTGGGGTACACGGTTGGGAGGTGATTCTCCGGTTTTTGAGCTATTCTTACATGATGCTTGCACGTCGAGGGCTGTGATGCCTATTCGCAGAGTATTCTGGATCTTGTTTCCATCACCGTAGTAAGATTAGTTGCATAACGAGGGATTTAACCCTATAAAGTGGAGAACGATAAGGGCTTGTACCGGACCTATGTATTGTGGGATGCATAGAATCCGACAAGTATGTATTAGAAGTCAGCATATAGCATTGATGTTTTCTTGACTTAGTTTTATGCATATTTATTTTCTGTTATTCTACACTTAACACTTAGTCTAGTTTCACTTGTTGTTTTCATGCCCTACTATTTACTATCTTATATTCCTTAATATTTTCATGTTTTAATTATTGTTATTTCTTATTTCATTTATTCCTGCTGTTAATATATATTGTTTATGACTACGCCTTATGCTTTATTTATGTTGTTTTCGTTTTATGTCACTCACACCGTTATGGCTGACCCCTGTAGTTTTGGGAGTTATCTTTAGCCTCATGTTTTACAGGTAGGTGCCACTAGCTTGGGATTGCACTACAAAAGAAACCAGATTTACCGGCGAATATTCCCCGGCGTTTTACTAGTAGCGCCGGTGTAGGTAGCGATTAGGAATGGGGCCACCAGATGCGATGGTTATATACCGGCGGCCGAATTAAAACGCCGGTAAATCCGATTATTCACCGGCGTTTTATTTAAAAATGCCGGTGAAGTTTATGATTCACCGGCGTGTCTAATTAAAACGCCGGTGAAAAGCTGTGATAAATCCCATCTGCCCTAACCTTTCGCCCGCCATTTCCCTAAACCCCAAAAAAGTAAAAAAGTAAAAAAGAAAAGGCGCTTCGTTTTCCCTCCTTCCTCGCTCTCCTTCCCGCGCGTTTGCCTCCGCCGCTTCGTCCTCTTCGACGGCCTTCGAACATTCGTCATCGTCCCCTCTTCCCTTCGCCATTTTCGATTTCCCTCCTCCCTATCCCGATTTGGAGGTGAATCGGCGAACGGAGACGACCGTGTCGCCCCGCTCTCTCTCTATCTCCCCCTCCCCCGCGCTCGTCGCCCCGCTCTCTCTCTCTCTTCGCTATCATCTGTTGATTCCCCTAATTTTTGAAATTTAGCATTTTTTTCTGATAGATGCATGTTGAAATTTTCATGTTCTTATACTGTTAATGAAGCTGATTTCATGCATCTGATTGTCTTCTTGGCATGTTTTTTTGATATAAAATGGGTTCACTGTGAACTGACGATGCACAACAATTGGGTTTTAGATTGGGTTGGGCACAACCATTAGTGGAGCAACAGATATGCTCAGATAATGTAAATTTTCATTTCAAGAAACTGTTAAAGTTACCTGCAGATTGCCCTCTTTGGCATGATTTTTTAACCAAAAATGGGTTCACTTCCAAACTAAGTATGCTGCGAGAAATTTCATCTTCTTTTATTGTTAAAGAAGCTTATTCCATGCATCTGATAGTCATCTTGGCATGTTTTTTTAACCAAAATGGGTTCACTGTGAACTGAGGATGTTATAGCTACGTATGCCAAAATCCTCTGGATATGCTGAACAATTGGGTTTTAGATTTAGTTAGGCTAAATAATTAGTAGAGCAACATATATGCTCAGATAATGAAAATGTTCATTTCAAGATACTGTTAAAGTAACCTGTTTGCCATCTTTGGCATGATTTTTTAACCAAAAATGGGTTCACTTCCTAACTAAGTATGCTGCTAGAATTTTCATCTTCTTTTACTATTAATGAAGCTTATTTCATGCATCTTATTGCCTTCTTGGCATGTTTTTTTGGTATTAAATGGGTTCACTGTGAACTGAGGATGCTATACCTGTATGCCAAAATCCTCCAGATATGCACAACAATTGGGTTTTAGATTTAGTTGGGCTCAAGAATTAGTAGAGCAACATATAAGATCGGATAATGGAAATTTTCATTTTAAGATACTGTTAAAGTAACCTTATTTCCCTCTTTGGCATGATTTTTTAACCAAATAATGGGTTCACTTCCAAACTAAGTATGCTGCTAGCATAGGCCTCATCTTCTTTCACTGTTAATGAAGCTGATTTCATGCATCTGATTGTCTTCTTGGCATGTGTGTATTTGAATCCTTGACAGGTACAACATGCCGAGGCGTGGAAAGAGGTTAAATATAAATGATGGCAACGAGAGCCATGGGGATGAGCAGCCACTACATAATAGTGGCAGTCAAACAGAAGAGGGTGAGGGTAGCACGCCGCCCACTGTCAAAAAACATCGTGGGCGGACGAAGATGACGAATGTTTGGAGGCTTCAGAATGATGAAAGGATCGAGGTGGAGGCGAACGATGTTGGGCAACCGGTTGGCGACAACGCCAGCAAATTTTCTTCCTTCATTGGGGTCATAGCAAGGAACCCCCGCATACTTCCTTTGTCATACGAGAGTTGGCCGAAGGTGCCAACCACCACAAAAGCCACTGCTATTACGACCATCAAGGTATTTCTCATCTAAAATACATAATTGGTCGGCAAAAAATTATTATTGAAATATGTATTATTAGTGATGGGTAATGAATTTTGAAGCAATACTTCTCGTTCCCCGACTCCCTTACGCCTTGGGTTGAAAAGTCACTCTCCAAGAAGTGGAGGGACCACAAGAGTGAATTGAAGTCGAAGTTTTATAACAAAGACCTTTCAGAGGAGGAGAATGCAGTGAATGTGCCAGAAAATGTGGAGCCTTCGGATTGGCAATTTCTTGTGCACTACTGGAGTTCGGCGATCGATCAGGTATTTACATTAAACACACAAAAATCTAATGAGTATGTGGTTGTATGGCGGCTATAATGAATTTTTCTGTTAACTTCATTGTGGCATGTACAGAAAATGGCGGAGGTGGGAGCTGCCAGTCGGTCAAAGCAGCTAGTGCTGCACACCGCTGGTACACAGAGCTTCGCTCTGGTTCGGGAAGAATTGGTAGGCGCAATAGTACTAATGTAAATTTTTTACTTACAGTTATTTGTTTATAACCATTTCATCTTACTAATATATAGGCAGAAGATTTGGGGGGGCCTACGGAGTTTGGGGACATTGACTTTTTTGATGCCACCCACAAATCAAAGGATGGGACGTATGCGAGCCCTGAGGCAGCACGGATTCTGGTAATTTGTGAACTAATATCTAATGAGGAGTCAAAATCTCATCTGCTTTTAACTCTGATTGTTATGTCCTTTTACAGACTAATGCTCGGAAAAGGTATGATGAAATCTCCTCTGCTTCAGATTCGGACCCTACGGCGCCACGCCCAGATTGGCGTACCCGGCAGAGAGTTGCCTTGACCGATGTTAGGGGAAAGGAGAGGCATGGACGTGTCCGTGGTATGGGCCTGGGACCAACCCCCTCGCGGCTATTTGGACGGAGTTCATCTAGTTCAAGTGGCAATCAAGACGAGGAGATGACTGCCTTAAAGGCACAAGTTGCACTCCTCCAAGAACAAATGGCAAATTTAATAGGGCAGCAGTCCCAAGTCCCACCCAGGGTAAGTATTTAAATTGGTTTTTTTAAAGAGATTATGGTCTTGAATGCATGAAAGACACGTACTAGTGTTTGTGAGTGTGCATTGTGGCTGTCGTCTATAAGTATTTCGTATATGTTTCTTAAGTGGGCTGTGATTAGAAAGAAAGGGCTGGAGTGGAGATCTGGAAACCCAAATAGAGACATCTCGTTTATTATAATCTATACTTTTTGTTGGACCAATCCCCTTTTGTTGTTGTTGCTGATGTCTCTATGTGTCCGTGTGTTGAAGGGAAAGAAGGGATGAGGGGAGAGATGAGGAAAATGCCGCTATGTTGGCCTGGTGTATCCAAAGTCTCTACCATCCTTCTTTTTGGCTCCATATATGGCTTATATATTAAATGGGTTTCCTTCCACGATGACAGTCCGTAATACTACACTTGATATGAGCCCTGTTCATAGCTGCACCCTATTGCATACTCAAACAACTAATACGTGTCGTTCATGCATTGTATTACCAATCCCACTTTGGCACATAACATGCTTAGATGACATAGTATGACCTGCTGATAAGGTTTGTTCAGCCGCGCTGTTGTACTGATTTGGAGGATTTTGGTATGCTAGCAGCATACTTAGTTTCACAGTGAACCCATTTTTTGTTACAAAATCATGCCAAAGATGGCAATCTGCAGGTTACTTTAACAGTACCTGAGCTTATATGTTGCTCTACTAATTCTTGAGCCCAACTAAATCTAATTTTCTTAAGTGGGTTGTGATTAGAAAGAAAGGGCTGGAGTGGAGATCTGAAAACCCAAATAGAGACATCTCTTTTATTATAATCTATACTTTTTGTTGGACCAATCCCCTCTTGTTGTTGTTGCTGATGTCTCTATGTGTCCGTGTGTTGAAGGGAAAGAAGGGATGAGAGAGAGATGAGGAAAATGCCGCTATGTTAGCCTGGTGTATCCTCATTCTCTACCATCCCCTCTTGTTATATATTAAATCGGTTTCCTTCCACGATGACAGTCTGTAATATTATACTTGATATGAGCCCTGTTCATCGCTGCACTAAATCTAATACCCAATTGCTGTGCATATCCGGAGGATTTTGGCATACGTACCTATAGCATCCTCAGTTCACAGTGAACCCATTTTGTTACAAAAAACATGCCAAGATGACAATCAGATGCATAAGATAAGCTTCATTAACAGTAAAAGAAGATGAGGATGGCAATCATGCCAAAGATGGCAATCAGGTTACTTTAAAAGTATCTTAAAATGAAAATTTCCATTATCTGAGCATATATGTTTCTTTAAAAGTGACTGTGACCAATTGTTCTTAATTGGGCTGTGATTAGAAAGAGACGAGTTGGAGTGGAGATCTGGAAACCCATATAGAGACATCTCGTTCATAATAATTTATTATTATTGTTGTTCTTGTCATTCTTGCTGTTGTTGCCGATGTCTCTATGTGTCCGTGTGTTGAAGGGAAAGAAGGGATGAGAGAGGGATGAGGAAAATGCCGCTATGTTAGCCTGGTGTATCCTCATTCTCTACCACTCCTCTTTCTGGCTTCTATATTTGGTTTCCATCCACGATGACAATTCCAGTTAGAACTACACTTGCTATGAGCCCTATTCGTCATTTTCGATTTCCCTCCTCCGCTCTCTCTCTCGCTCTCTTCGGTATCATCTCTTGATTTCCCTTATTTTCCAAACTTAGCATATTTTTCAGATAGATGCATCTTGATTTCCTTAACTTGAATGGTTTAGTTGGGATGAAGAATTAATAGAAAAATAAATGCTTAGATACTGGAACTTTTCATGGTCTTTCACTGTTAATGAAGCTCATTTCATGCATCTGCTTGTCTTCTTAGCATGTTTTTTTGATACTAAATGGGCTTAGTGTGAACTGAGGATGCTATATCTATGTACGCCAAAATGGTCTGTGATTTGCACAACAAGTTGGTTTTAGATTTAGTTGGGCACAACAACTACTGGAGCAACATATACTTAAGCTCAGTTAATATAAATTTTCAATTTAAGGTACCGTTAAGGTATCCTGCAGATTGCCCTATTTTGCATGATTTTTTGATCAAATAATGGGTTCACCACCAGACTGTTAGTATGCTGTTAGCATCCCCATCCTCTTTCACTGTTAATGAAGCTCATTTCATGCATCTGCTTGTCTTCTTGCAATGTTTTTTTGATAATAAATGGGTTCACTGTGAACTGAGGATGCTATACCTACGTACGCCAAAATGGTCTGTGATTTGGACAACAAGTTGGTTTTAGATTTAGTTACGCACAACAATTAGTGGAGCAACATATAATTAAGCTCAGTTAATGGAAATTTTCATTTTAACTTACTGTTAAGGTATCCTGCCGATTGCCCTCTTTTGCATGATCTTCTGATCAAATAATGGGTTCACCACCAAACTGCGTATGCTGCTAGCATCCCCATCCTCTTTCACTGTTAATGAAGCTCATTTCATGCATCTGCTTGTCTTCTTGCCATGTTTGTTTGATAATAAATGGGTTTGCTGTGAACTGAGGCATTAATAGAAATTTTCATTTCAAGATACTGTTAAAGTAACCTGTTTGCCATCTTTGGCATGATTTTTTAGCCAAAAAAGGGTTCACTTCCAATCTGAGTTTGCTGAAGGCATCCCCATCTTCTTTTACTACTACTGAAGCTTATTTCATTAAGATCCAGGATGGCCAATTTGGATTGGGCTGTGATTGGATTGTTCAGTGGCTGTTGTCCATGTTCTTAGTTGGGCTGTGATTAGAACGAGAGGGCTCGAGTGGAGATCTGGAAACCCATATAGAGACATCTTCTTCATAATGATTTATTATTATTGTTGTTCTTGTCGCTCTTGTTGTTGTTGCCGATGTCTCTATGTGTCCGTGTGTTGAAGGGAAAGAAGGGATGAGAGAGGGATGAGGAAAATGCCGCTATGTTAGCCTGGTGTATCCTCATTCTCTACCATTCCTCTTTCTGGCTTCTATATTTGGTTTCCTTCCACGATGACGATTCCACTTTAAACTACACTTGCTATGAGCCCTATTCGTATTTTTCTTCTATGAAGAATTGATCTATGACTACAATCTCCATTCAAAACCAAATTGTTCTATATTTGGTTCCCTCTTGCTGTTGTTGCTGTTGTTGAAGTGAACCCATTTTGTTTTATTGTTAGTGAAGCTTATTTTCATGCATCTGATTGTCATCTTGGCAATTGAATTTGACCAAATAATGGGTTCACTGTGAATTGAGGATGGTATATAGGTACGTATAGTTGGGGAGCAACATATAAGCTCAGATAGTGGAGAAATTTTCATTTTCAGATACTGTTAATGTAACCTGATTGCAATCTTAGCCAAAAATATTTTTCTTACCACAAAATGGGTTCATTTCCAAACTAAGTATGCTGCATAGCATCCCCAGTTTCTTTCACTGTTGGTGAAGCTTATTTCACAAACCTGATGGTCTTCTAAGGCTATTTTTTTGGTCCTATTTTCACTTAACTGTTAGTGAAGCTCATATCATGCACCTGATTGTCTTCTTGGCATGTTTGTTTTGATACCAAATAATGGGTTCACTGTGAACTGAGGATGGTATATAGGTACGTATAGTTGGGGAGCAACATATAAGCTCAGATAGTGGAGAAATTTTCATTTTCAGATACTGTTAATGTAACCTGATTGCAATCTTAGCCAAAAATGGTTTTCTTACCACAAAATGGTTTCATTTCCAAACTAAGTATGCTGCATAGCATCCCCAGTTTCTTTCACTGTTAGTGAAGCTTATTTCACAAACCTGATGGTCTTCTAAGGCTAATTTTTTGGTCCTATTTTCACTTAACTGTTAGTGAAGCTCATATCATGCACCTGATTGTCTTCTTGGCATGTTTGTTTTGATACCAAGAATGGGTTCACTTTGAACTGAGGATGGTATATAGGTACGTATAGTTGGGGAGCAACATATAAGCTCAGATAGTGGAGAAATTTTCATTTTCAGATACTGTTAATGTAACCTGATTGCAATCTTAGCCGAAAATATTTTTCTTACCACAAAATGGGTTCATTTCCAAACTAAGTATGCTGCATAGCATCCCCAGTTTCTTTCACTGTTGGTGAAGCTTATTTCACAAACCTGATGGTCTTCTAAGGCTATTTTTTTGGTCCTATTTTCACTTAACTGTTAGTGAAGCTCATATCATGCACCTGATTGTCTTCTTGGCATGTTTGTTTTGATACCAAATAATGGGTTCACTGTGAACTGAGGATGGTATATAGGTACGTATGCCACAATCCTCCGGCCGGATATGCACAACACCTGGGTTTTGCGATATAGTTGGAGAGCAACATATAAGCTCAGATAGTGGAGAAATTTTCATTTTCAGATACTGTTAATGTAACCTGATTGCAATATTCGGCATGGTTTTTTTATCTGGGCTATGATTGGATCTAGGATGGCAAATTTTGACTGGGCTATGATTGGATTGTTTAGTGGATGTTGTCTATGTTCTTAATTGGGCTGTGATTAGAAAGAGTGGGCTCGAGTGGAGATCTGGAAACCCATATAGAGACATCTTGTTCATAATAATTTATTATTATTGTCGTTCTTGTCGCTCTTGCTGTTGTTGCTGATGTCTCTTTGTGTTCATGTGCTGAAGGGAAACAAGGGATGAGAGAGAGATGAGGAAAATGCCGCTATGTTAGCCTGGTGTATCCAAAGTCTCTACCTTTCTCCTTTCTGTTTCCATTTCTGGCTTCTATATATATTTGGTTTCCTTCCACGATGACAGTTCCCTAAAAATACACTTGATATGAGCCCTATCTTATTTTTCTTATTTTTCTTATATTTGGTTTCCGTCCACGATGACAGTTTCATGGATTGTCTAGACAATCCATGAAAGAGATGCTTAGATACTGAATTTTTATTTGTTTTACTGTTTTAGGTAGTGGATATTCCCAATCAAGGGAGATAATATATAGTTTTCATGTTAGATACTGAATTTTCATTTGTTTTGTTATTTTAGATATATTTAAAAAACAAAATTAAGTACCGGATTTTTAGCATTGCAATGTAATTATTTTACCTCTCTATATATCATCAACAATTCCATTTGCAATTGGCACTTTGATCTTATAATTTAAGATACAGTTAGATTTTTTTGCAAGTTCAAAAAATATGTATATTCTGTATTGTGGTATACTGTTGAACTAAACTATTGTTTTTTTTTGTTCACAGAGCGGTCGCCCAGATGAAGAAAATTCTGATGATCAGAACTGAAGCTCCTCGAGGGTATGAATCCGTGGTCCTCCTTGCTGTTCTTGTGTCCTTGCTGTATGATTGTTCTTATGTCCTCCTTGCTGTTATGTCAGACTGTTTTTTTTGGATGAGAGTTATGTTAGACGGTTTAGTTGGGATATTTGTCAGACTTGAGATATTTGGGATGTTGAGATATTTGGGATGTTCGTCGGTCTATTAATTTGGTTGTGATTATGACTGTTAATTTTGCGGTGAATTTGGTTGTGATTATGACACTGTTAAGAAGATTTGTTGAGATATTTGGATATGACACGTGTTAAACTTTATTATATTTCTTGTGTGTGGTTGTCATTTGCGCATTAATATGAAATGAAATTGGTTGAATTAGTAGTTATGAATTGGTTTACAGGTTTTGTAAAAGAAATTGTGAATTGAAATCGAACGGAAAACGGAGAAAGGAATACAAACGGGCATAGCTAGACCGGATTTTTATAAAACGCCGGTCTCTCTATTGAATTAGTTGCAGTGTGCGATAGACCGGCGGTCACACAAACGCCGGTGTATGCGGCTAGACGCCGGTGAATACCGTCAGTTGTAACGGCAAAAAGGAACACCGGCGTTTGATAAAACGCCGGTGTAGTTGGGTTTACCGGCGTTTTTGGTCATGCCGGTGTTCGTGAGTAGGGAAAAGCGGGCAGCCATAAACGCACGTACACCGGCGGTCACAGAACGCCGGTGAACGTTCACTATACACCGGCGTTTCTATAAACGCCGGTAAATTTATGAACACCGGCGGTTTATAACCGCCGGTGAATGTATATCGGAAGTAAAAGACGGCACCCAGAGGACACAATACACCGGCGTTTTTAGACCGCCGGTGTAGGATTCACATTTACCGGCGCCCAGGAAAACCGCCGGTGTAGACCCCTTCCTTTCAGCGACGCTCGATTCGGCGGCATTTGGACCGGCGCTATTGTAAACGCCGGTGAATGTTTCACCGGCGTAAAAAAACGCCGGTAAAGACGTCAAAAAGCGCCGGGAAATCTACTTTCTTTTGTAGTGTTGGATGCATGTGGTAGAATGATTTATGGCTTATGTAAAATGTAAAAGAATGTGTTGTAAAAAAAAGAAATTGTAATTCAAGGTATTTTATTTTCCACTGTGCTTTGAAACAACTGATGTAATAAAAAGTTTTAATTTTTCCTGTATTTGGTTGCTATGTTTTTTATTACATTGAAGTTGATTCTAGAATTGTGCCACGTATTTATGAGATATTATATTGGAAATTCGGGGCACTACAGAGTCGGTGGCAATGGTGGAAGGCAGTGAGCACGGCAATGGAGCATCAGGGACAGGCTGGCGGCAGTAAGGAATAAAGTAAGAAGGCGGTGACGGAGAACCTCAGCGGTGACTGCGCTGGCAGTGATGATGGGGATGAGGGAGAGCAGCAATGGCGACTGAAATAGAAGATAGCGGGGATGAGTGCGAGGCTGGATCGATGGTGGCTTCGGGTGGTTGCTGTGGTCAAGGGCGACAAGGAGGAGGTGGTGCTCGATGAGGTGAGGAGGTGGTGATGGGTTCAGTCGATGAGGAGGTCGAAGGTGGCAGTCGACGATAGGCGAAGCAGGGGCTAGGGGCGGTGCGGTGGTCGTGGGTGTAGCAGTCGAGGGCGGAGCGGCTGTGCAGCGATGAGGAGGTAGGGGATGAAGACGATGAAGGCGGATGTGATGGGTTCGACGAGGATGATGGAGGCAGGGTGGGTTTAGGAGGCAGAAAGGAAGGAGGAAGAATGTAACAACCCGGATTTTCATATGAATATATGTATGGTTTGTTGAGCACTAAAATACTACAGTTATTTATTTTTCTCTTTTTTAAACTATTAGTATAGAATTATTTCATACACTTCAACTCGACTCACCATGAGCTAGACATGGGCTCTAACCATGTTCTTTTCACCACTGAGCCATGAACACACACTTGTAGTGTGACATGACTTGTACAAAAAAAAAATGAAGCCCAAAGATTACATGAGAAAAGGAGGGAAAAAAGAACAAGGGTTAGGGTTTTTTGAACTCAAATTGTCTCATGATGAGTTCTTCTGCACTCCTACACTCCACCTCCCTCAAAAGCCAATGCAAGAGAAGACTTTCACTCATTTTTCCATGCCCAAATAAATCCAAACACACCCCCATGCTCTCTTTTGTGTTCTTTTAAACCCTTCTCATCCATTACTTCTCATTCTCACCTCCTACAACTTTCACCATTCAAGAGAGAAAGAAAGAAAGAGAGTAAGAGAGACCTTGCTACTGATTTGGAGTAAGAAGAAGAAGAGAAGCCGAGGAGGAGCCAAGGAGCCAAGAAGGCAAGGAGCTAGGAGCAAGAAGGCCAATCTTGAAGCTAGGAGCTTGTAGGATCTCTTTTCCATCAAAACTCATCAAGGTGGGTGATTCTAATCTCTTTGCTTGCTTTTTTTTGTTAAATGGTAATAGTAGTGACTGAAAAATTACATGCATGCTCTAGAATGAACCTTAATAAGTCGTTTTGTGTAAAGAAATCCAAAACCGAAAATCCTATTAAAAAGCTGAAATTTTGTTGTCTGTCTGTAGCTCATAACTTGAACACTACTGGTTGGATTAACTTGAAATTTTTATATGATGTTCATTCATGTGTCGGGCGCCTTCAGTAATTTTTCTAGATTTTTATAATTTTTTATGCTACTAGAATAAAATGCTAACTTGCATGCTAGTCATAAGAGAAAGAAACAGTTTTTGTTGTTACTGTTGTAAAAAGAATGACTTGTACCTTGATGCATACTTATGGGAATGATCTGAAATTTAAGTATGTCTTTTTTAAGGATATCTAAGACCTATGTTTCGAATTTCATGAGATTTGGACCACTGTAGCTATGTTAATAAAATCATGCAAACTTAGCTAGTTATTTTAGTAAACAGGACTGCTGCGGTTACTGCTCTGTTTTTTTTATATTCAAAGAGACATAATTAAAAACCTACTTGGTAGAATTACCTAATTTTTTTAAGTATTGTCACGTCATGTGTCAGGAGCCAGAATCTAAAATTTCATAATGTTCTGACACTGTTTACTATTTTAATCTGATTTTACCCCATGTCTGTGTTATTATGATGTGCTGTTCTGAGAATTTGTACACTTGTTAAAGATGGGACCATAAGAGCTTGTAAATGACCTTGTATGAAGAAACTTGAAACTAGGAAGTTATAGTAGACACATAGACCTTTCTGGAATCATGATTTGGATAAGTGTGTGATTTTATATGATTTTTGCATGTTACGACAGAAACACAGTAGATTCTAGAGCTTACTGTTTTGCACCATGTTCATCGAAATGAGTTTAAACTTGTATTTTGTTGGCTTAGAGTTGTTGTTTAAGGTCAAGACTCATGTTATAGAGGTGTACTTGGGTTAGGACTTAAATTATATAAAGTTCCTTGCTAAGCGTAGCATATAGTTGCCTGTAGACCCCAATATAGACAACGTTGTTCACTGTTTTGAAGTAGAAATTTGTATTGGATGTTGGGGTAGTGTTGTTGACCATTTTGGGATGAAATCCATGTCCAAAGTGTGCTATTACTTGCTGTCTACCTTGAGTAGAAGCTTGGGAGCGCTCGATAGTGATTTCTCAAAGGATCGGGACCGGGAATGACTCCGGTGTGGCATAAACGCCAGATCTGTGCTTGCTGTTTGAATTTATGAATTGTCAATTTTAGGGCTCTTAGAACCCTTTTTTGGGTATTCGTGAGTTAGGACTTACTCCTAATGTAGTGTACCTTGTCGGGATACATCGGGTTGAGTATTTGAGACTCTAGGACTAAGTCTTGTTTACAAATCTAGATGGGTAGAATAAGACCCATGTCACATCGAACGCGTTGGAGGAGATGACTCGTGCACCGACGTACTCGCCGTGCATGGATGTATACCATGGTTTTGTGTTTGGAGCTACCACTTGTCGAGGACTGTGGAGCGTTAAGTTTAGCGGGAACTACTTGTTGGTCGGGCCGAGGTTGCAATCGAACTCCAAGTGTAGGTGGTGGTTGTGGCAATCGACGGGGTCGATTTGTCGTTGGTCCGTGCCAAGTGTAGGTCGAGGCGGGCCAACCCTTGGGCCGGACTTGAGGGCTGGTTTAGTCCTAGTGTAGGATGGGTTAAGATCTATTGATGATAAAGGGTAACTAGCTAGAAAGAGTCTACAAGAAGAACTTAACTAGTTGTTCATAGCAAGCTAAGTTGATTAACAAGTTAGGGATTGGAAATGGTAGATAGATCGCCTAATATGAGATAGTTCTAGGCTCGCCTAGAGGTTCATACTTCTAATAAGGAAATGAAAGAGAATTAGAGTTTGGCTAGAGTGATGGATTTTTGTAATCAGATGATAAAAGAAATGCTAGTAATCTTGTAATTAATCGTTTCTTTAATCTTGGAGTGGGGTAGCATTGGTGCTTTGATTGGACTAGATCGAGTCTTGGTTGAATGTAAGGACAGGCACTAGCAAGGGTGTTCGACTGTCAGGGGGATGCTTGGCGTCATCATGCCTGGCCAAATTCTAGGCTCGTTTAATGCGGGCAGGGACCCCGAGCTGCCCTGGGGAGTGGAAACTCTATAGGGGCTCCACTGTCTTCTGAAGGGTTTCGAGCACATAAACGCAGCTGAATAAGCGTGAAAAATAAATAAAAATTGAAACCCTCCGCAGGATCCATGCGAAAACACAAGATTTAATTCGGAGATTAAGAATAAATACCTTAAGAAGCTTTAACAATTTAATAAGGGAGAATTAAAGAGGTCCAAGCTTCTTGAATCACCACGCATCCCGCTCTCGCAATCTACGCTCTACCGGTATCCACACGAACGCTTGATCTTTGAAGGAGCGATGTACTAGCATCCGAAAACCAACTTCTCTCTATCTCCATCTTCATCTCTCAAACGGCTAGGGTTTTTCTCTTTTTCCTCTAACCCTAATTTTGAGAGTTTAAGATGTTTATATAGAGAGAAAAATCTGTTTTCTAAAGCCCAATCCCATTGGGCTTTTATTAAAATTAGAATTCTTAATTAAATAATTAATTAAGTCAAACTTAATTAATATTCTAATATAATTCTAATTCTAATAAATAGTAAATTTGAAATTCTATTTAATTAATTAATTAAGTCTCACTTAATTAATATTATAAATAAAATCGAATTACTATTTAATTTAAATTCATAATTTAAATTAAATCTCCTTCAAGCATTCTTGTGTGTAACCCTGTAGGTTATTATTACGTTGGCAATAATTTTATTATTCAATAAAATTATAAACAATGAGCGGCATCTAGTAATACATCATTGCTACCCAAGTAATAATAATAAATCGGTGATTCGATTAAACCTTTCGTGACTAATGTTCCATGTAATATAATCCTTTTAACCTTGATATTATAGATTAAACTTGAGACATGGTTTGTGTCATCCTCTTCATAATTTAATCTTTATTTTCTTGATCGATGAGTAGACTATTCAAACAAATCAATATTTGAGCATGGCCATGCATTTCATAGTCTCACTCAAACAAGAGGCCAATAATATCACTCCTATTGATAGGAGGGTTAAATCCCATCTAGATCATTCATATCTCTCACATGATTCATAATATACCCAACAACCATCTTTATCATTACCCGGTTAAAGATAACTTTTGATGAAATCAAAGTATATTAATTCTCATGTAGAACTATAATGATTTCAGGTCTAAGGATCATTACACCATTATCACTGTGAGATTTCTTATGACACTATTTATAATCTTCCATGTAGAATCTCACGGTGGGTCAGTCCAGTACACTGTACTCTTACATGTACCTATGCATTGACTTTAGCATCTCTATACTAATGACCAATGAGATATGGTCATCAGTCAATCAACATACTAGTCTCGATGTATTATTATTGTCCTTATAATAATAATACTCGACTAGGGACATTTAAGAATATGATACTCTTAACATATATAATCTCATGTTCAAATCTCATATTTGAATCTATTTAATTTGTATCATATTCTAAGGACATTTATTATGCTAACATTTATAACGCAGTAAATAAAGACATAATAAACTTATATTTTAATAATCACTAAAACATAATGACATAATAGCGTTTCTAAAACTCTAAGGTATTGTCTCTAGGGCACCTACACTAACAATCTCCCACTTGCACTAGAGCCAATCATCATGTATCCAATACCCATTGGACTAGTGTGACATTAAAGCTTTTACTGCGATAAAGGCTTTTGTCCGTGGGTCTGCAAAATTATCATTTATATGCACTTTACATATATTCATTGTAGAATCATGTACTATCTCTTGTTGTGAACCATTCCAACTTATAGCATCTCTTATTTGGACAAAAACACAAAACCAAACTTAGACATTACATTGTCCTTGTCTATCTAAAACTAGTACCAGTGTAACATTTTACTACTAGTTTCTCATTTTCTCCATACACCAAGAATGTTCTTCAGTCTTGTACTTAAGAATATTCTTGACCGCTGTACAGTGACCTTCACATGGATTAGACTGGTATCTGTTCGTCATGCTAAAAGCATACGACACATCAGGACAAGTACATTTCATTGTACACATGATAGATCCAAATCTTACTCATGTGATCCGTATCATCTAATGATTGAAAACAATTTTTCACTTGAGATCGATATCTCATGAGACATGGGGACGAATCCCCTTTAGTATCTTGCATCCTAAAATGATGCAGAACTTTATCAATGTATGTACTCTAACTTAGATCGATCAATCTTCCTGATCTATCTCAATAGATTCTGATCCCTAATATGTGGGTTGCATCATCTAAGTCCTATATAGAGAAACTATTTCTCAACCAAGTCTTAACAGTCTGTAGAGAAGAAATGTCATTCCTATATCATCAACATAAAATACTAGGAATGCCATATGGCTCCCACTAACCTTCTTGTAAACACACGGTTCATCTTCATTTTGAATAAAGCCAAACTCTTTGACTGTCTCATCAAAGTGAACATTCCATCTTCTTGAGGCCCGCTTAAGTCCATAAATGGATCAGTGCAGCTCACATATCTTTCAAGCATCCTTTGGATTGACAAAACCTTCAGGCTATGTCACGTACACATCCTTATCAAGGCTTCCATTAAGGAAGGCTATCTTGACATCCATCTGCCAGATTTCATAGTCATAATAAGCCGCTATTGCAAGCAAAATCTAATGGATTTGACCATTGGCACTGGTGGAAAAAGTTTCATCATAGTCAATACCATGAATTTGTTTGAAACCTTTGTTTTAACCAGACTAGCTTTATAGGTCTGTACATTACCTTCCATGTCGGTTTTTCTTCTAAAAAACCCATTTGTACCTTTTAGGTTTTACCCCTTAAGGTGGATCAACCAAAGTCCATACTTGGTTATCATACATGGAATCCATTTCAGATTTCATGGCTTCAAGCCATCTCTTAGAGTCTGGACTGTTCATAGCATCCTTGTAGGTGAGGGGCTCATCTTAATCTATGAGCATCAAATCAACATTATGAGTTAAGAGAAATCCATAATATCTCTCAAACTCATGGTGAATCCTACTAGATCTACGGACAACCTGTGTTTCTTGAGCAATATTACCATCATCATTAATTTGAATATCCTGCTCATGTTCCACTTCTGGTTCAACGTTATCTTATGGTTCTCGAGTTTCATCGAGATCTATTTTCCTCCCACTATTTCTTTTGGAGACCAGTTCTCGTTCTAGAAACACAGCAGTTCGAGAAACAACCACTTTGTTCTCTGTAGGATTATAGAAGTAATGTCCCTTAGTTTCCTTTGGGTACCCCACAAAATAACACTTATCTGATTATGGTCCAAGCTTATCAGAGATCAGACGTTTCACAAACGCTTCACATCTCCATACTTTCATAAAAGACATGCTTTGACGTTTCTCAGTCCATATCTCATATGGTGTCTTTTGAACCAATTTAGTATGAACACGGTTAAGTGTATATGCAGCCGTTTCCAAAGTATAACCACATAAATTTATTGGAAGATTAGCATGACTCGTCATCAATCGTACCATGTCCAACAAGGTGCGATTTCTCCTCTTGACACACCATGTCATTGTGGTGTTCCAAGTGGAGTTAGTTGTGATACAATACCACACTCTTTAAAATCCAAGGCTTAATTACTAATCTCTTTGATCAAATCTTAGAGCTTTTATATTTTCGCCTAGTTGCTTTTCTACTTCATTCTTTATTCTTTGAACTTTTCAAAAGATTCAGATTTGTTCTTCAAAAGTTACACAAATCCAAACCTACTGAAATCATCAGTGAATTTAATGAAGTAGTAATAGCCACCTCTTGCCATCGAACGCATGAGACCACATACATCATTATGTATTATTCTAATCGTTCGGTAGCCCTTTTACGTATACAATAAAAGGGGCATCATTCATCGTTCCAAGTAAACAAGGTTAGCAACATCGTATGATTCAAAATCAAACTTATCCTTAGTTCATCTTAATGAAATTTGGATATGCGCTTCTTATTTAAATGGCATATGCAATAAAGCCAGAGATATATTTAATTTGAGTCATTTTAGAACGTCTAAATTATTAACTAATTGTGCAACATTATAAGTTTTATCATCGAAATAGAATGAACAACTATTGTTATTTAATTAAAATGAAAAAACCTTTCTTGTCCAAACAAGAAATCATATAATGTCTCTACTTATTGTAGGCACGTAAGAACAATTATCAAGTTCTAAAATTTGCCTTGTGGGCAAATTAAGTAACGAGTTCATCTAACCAGAGCAACAACCTTTGCTCCAAATTAAACTTGATACTTGAAGCTTGATCCTTATCGGTCTTCTTCATTTTTCATATCTTCCAATAAAATATGACAGTTCAACTTCCAGTGTCTCGGTTTTCCACAGAAGCGACAATCGCCTCTTTAGCAACACCTAAGTGGGTGTTCTAGTCTATCTCATTCATCTTACTGTTCATAACATAATGAGAATAGCTATTGTTCAAAGATTTCAATATAACTCATCATCTTTCAAACATGTGGTCCAACCGAATCTCACTCTCCCTTCTTATAATTATAGAGTGCTTAGTTATTGTCAAATCTTTCTTGATAAACAATCCCTCAAAACATCTTTTGAAGGTACTCTATCATCTCATATGCATCCATATGCTTAGCACTTACAAGCATGAGACATGAAACATCAGTCGCATCATTTATTTGCTTCAAATAAGCATATTATTCAGCATATGTTACATTCTCATCTAAAGGAGTAGGGGAGGGATATGAATGACATAGAGCTTTTGCATTACATGAGGACGATCCTCAAGTTCCTATGTCAGACAAGGAAGTTAGTTCTTGTCATATTGTCCTTCTCAAGGACTGATCGCATAGAGAGGTTGTTTGTGTTATTTATCATTTGATATCTACAATATTAAATTGCATAAAATGAACTAGATTGCATCTATTAATAATTATGTTCAAGTGATTATGGTACATTCATCTAATATACCTCCCACTATTTTGATCAAATTAATAGCCCTTACTATTAATTCGGAAAGCATTTATTATATATCTTTCTAGTGAGCCAAGATCCATATTTCATCATGTCTTGAGTCAGCGTTGGCCGAAACTCCCAAAACACAACTATTTAGGTAGACAACATTTGTCAATTATATCACGTATATAACTCTTGGATAGTTTGGTGAACAACCATTGCTCTAATTTATCTAATAAAATTTTCGCCAAACTCTATGCTTCTAAGTTCGCAATCCTATTGCGACGACTTAGTTAAGTTAGACCCAATGATTAACATGACGAGTATCACATTTACTCTTTCGCACCTAACCACGATTAAAAAGAGTGCTCTACTTTGGCAAACACACCCCTTATGATCTAGGCCTTGATGAGTGTTAATTCATTGGAAAGCATCTAGTTAACTTAATATTTTGATAAGGGGTTTACTTATAAACGATCATGATCCCATCATAAAAAGATTCTCAATTTTTCCTTGAACTAAATATTTCAAATCAAAATTCGTTGAATGAATGATTTCCAGATCAGAGGTTAACGCACAGACGGCATTATGGACACCCCCTTTCTAACAGATTCGTAATCGGTTGTTGACAAAATCATTCAATCGTGAACAATGAAAATCCACATTTAATTACCGTGTTTCATAAACACAAGAATCTCATGATCGTTTGTTTAAAATTCATCTTAAATCGTTACAGATTTTATCTTGTTAAGCATGCATGGCATGGGTGTCGTATCTAATACATACATCTTAATCTAATTAAGCATGCATCATTATCTCTACACATACATTGTATCACATACATTCATACATATGTAAAGTGCATAAAGTAAACGTGTTTGGTTATGGCCCATCCTATATGATCTTTCCAAGCTAATGGAAAAATCAAGGTCAATCTATGGGTGGTTTAAAATACTACACTATTACATGTCTTTATCTTCTTCATCTTCATCTTGTATCTCCTTCTTTGGAATGCTCATTGGTTTGCCTCCTTGCTTCCATGTCTTCATTGATCATTACATTGAATAATGGAAAAAAAAATATTCTTATGAACATACAAGAGGAACTCGAGTTACATTCGAGAATATAAATTACAAGAAATTGAAGACGACATGCAAGTCGTATTTAGAAACCAAACCATAAATCAAAACCACTAACCTATGGGTCTTAAGGCCATAACCATACACCATGCTCATATAACAATTAAGAATATCTCATATTTCATTATGTCATCATACCACATCATATTTGTCATGATCCAATCACAAAAATTAAATAGGGTAAAATCAGAAAATTGCAATCAAAATTCTGAAAACAGTAAATCGCAGTTTTCAGGTTCTAAACGGCGTCAAACGCCTTATATCCGCGTCGGTGACAAAGTCAGTATTGCTCAGTGACCCGATTCCAGTCAGAAAAAATATTTTATTTGCGAAAATCGGACACTGGACATAGATTTCACCAAATCTGCTCATCTTTGCAGAAACCGTATCGTATACAATCTACGCAATAAGAACAAATATATAATATTCAAATAATATCATATATTATCTAATCATGTTATACCATATCATATTTCATCATGATCCAATCATAAAAATCATATAAGGCATAATTCAGAAAATTGAAATTAAATCTGAAAACATAAAATTGCATATTTCAGGCCCTAAACGGCGTCAAACGCCTTACAGACGAGTCGATGATAGCATAAGCTATCAGTTTTGTTCAGACGCTCGTTTCCCTTTCCGAAAAGGTACTCATTTGCAAAAATCGGACACTAGAAATAGATTTCAGCAAATCTGCAGCAGCCGTTTCAGAATCCATATCGAATACGATTCTGATAATTAGAACAAACATAAATCATATACATATCAGTATACATACAGATTATAAGATCATCATATGATCATCCCAATCATCATTAACTTACAGTTTATGCATATATATCAAAACTTAGCGCATCATACACTGACAATCACAAAGCATGCTCATATATATATCAAAACTGTAACAAATAAACGAATTAAAACGTTTTCGCAAGTAGCTCTGATACCATTGAAGGGTTTCGAGCACATAAACACAGCTGAATAAGCGTGAAAAATAAATAAAAATCGAAACCCTCCACAGGATCCATGCGAAAACACAAGATTTAATTCGGAGATTAAGAATAAATACCTTAAGAAGCTTTAACAATTTAATAAGGGAGAATTAAAGAGGTCCAAGCTTCTTGAATCACCACGCATCCCGCTCTCGCAATCTACGCTCTACCGGTATCCACACGAACGCTTGATCTTTGAAGGAGCGATGTACTAGCATCCGAAAACCAACTTCTCTCTATCTCCATCTTCATCTCTCAAACGGCTAGGGTTTTTCTCTTTTTCCTCTAATCCTAATTTTGAGAGTTTAAGATGTTTATATAGAGAGAAAAATCTGTTTTCTAAAGCCCAATCCCATTGGGCTTTTATTAAAATTAGAATTCTTAATTAAATAATTAATTAAGTCAAACTTAATTAATATTCTAATATAATTCTAATTCTAATAAATAGTAAATTTGAAATTCTATTTAATTAATTAATTAAGTCTCACTTAATTAATATTATAAATAAAATCGAATTACTATTTAATTTAAATTCATAATTTAAATTAAATCTCCTTCAAGCGTTCTTGTGTGTGACCCTGTAGGTTATTATTACGTTGGCAATAATTTTATTATTCAATAAAATTATAAACAATGAGCGGCATCTAGTAATACATCATTGCTACCCAAGTAATAATAATAAATCGGTGATTCGATTAAACCTTTCGTGACTAATGTTCCATGTAATATAATCCTTTTAACCTTGATATTATAGATTAAACTTGAGGCATGGTTTGTGTCATCCTCTTCATAATTTAATCTTTATTTTCTTGATCGATGAGTAGACTATTCAAACAAATCAATATTTGAGCATGGCCATGCATTTCATAGTCTCACTCAAACAAGAGGCCAATAATATCACTCCTATTGATAGGAGGGTTAAATCCCATCTAGATCATTCATATCTCTCACATGATTCATAATATACCCAACAACCATCTTTATCATTACCCGGTTAAAGATAACTTTTGATGAAATCAAAGTATATTAATTCTCATGTAGAACTATAATGATTCCAGGTCTAAGGATCATTACACCATTATCACTGTGAGATTTCTTATGACACTATTTATAATCTTCCATGTAGAATCTCACGGTGGGTCAGTCCAGTACACTGTACTCTTACATGTACCTATGCATTGACTTTAGCATCTCTATACTAATGACCAATGAGATATGGTCATCAGTCAATCAACATACTAGTCTCGATGTATTATTATTGTCCTTATAATAATAATACTCGACTAGGGACATTTAAGAATATGATACTCTTAACATATATAATCTCATGTTCAAATCTCATATTTGAATCTATATAATTTGTATCATATTCTAAGGACATTTATTATGCTAACATTTATAACGCAGTAAATAAAGACATAATAAACTTATATTTTAATAATCACTAAAACATAATGACATGATAGCGTTTCTAAAACTCTAATGTATTGTCTCTAGGGCACCTACACTAACATCTTCGGCATGGATGCCTTTATGTCCATAACAACCGCTGAGGAGGTTTGGAGTGTTGACGTCGTCCCAACTGCAAGTTCCGTTCTAGTGTAAGGACGAGTGTAGCGAAGTTTGGGAAACCCTATATCCGTTAGGTCCTTTGTTGATCAATGCGGATAGGAGGATTAGAGAAAGGCCCGATGAGCGAGACTCTACGGGAAAGGCTCTAATTCCTCCGGTGGGGAGCCCTGGTTTCTGTATATCAGCTTTTGGTGAGGTCCGGGGAGACGTAGATACAGCAACATACCATGGGTACAGTCGTGACGGAGTAAGCCTGCGACTGTAATCCCAGCCGTAACGAAGTAAGCCTGCGACTGAGATCCCGGGCATAGTGGATAAAAGACGAGGTATTGGACACCACTAATGACAGCAGCGAATGGAGTAAGACGGACGACTGCAGCCTCACCATCATTGGAAATCAGAAACAGGAGAGAGCACAAGAGTAGGATGCATAGCGGGGGGATCGAGCCCCATCAAATTGAAGAATGTCGTTTGGTTGGGGGATTTGTAGTATGGGATGCATATCTTTCAACCAAGCGTGTATTAGCTTTAAGAGCATGTGTGCATAGTGTGTGCAATAGATTAGGCCATGGCATATACCGACACTTGTTTGACATCACTTTTTTCTTCGCATAAAATATTTGTGATTGTTGAGGTTGGAATCGTTATATTATGGCGTAGAGAGGATAGCCGAATATAGCATTTCGTCAGTTGTATTCAACTGACGTGCCCACAGTTATCAGTGCAGGATTGCCGACTTGGGAGCACGGGAAAACTCTAGCAGGGGGAAGCATCCAAGTGAAAGTTACAGTCTAAATTTTATTGTACATTCATGTTGTACCAATTAATTGTAATTGTTGTAATCATTGGACATTGTAATAACAATTTGATGTAATAAAAGTTTTAATTTCATGTGATTTTTGTTGTGTTGTGACTCATTTGAAGAAAGATCCTAAAGTGTGTCACGAGTTCCTATGTTTGGAATTCGGGGTGCTACCAAGAAGAAGAGCGGTGGGGTGATTAGAAGAGATTAGGGATTAGGATAGTTAATTAGGGTTAGGGTTAAAACAATGGTATTTATAGAGAATAATTAGGTTGGGTTATTGGGTAATGGGCTTGGGTTCCAAATCCAATAGGGAAAAATAAATAGGAATTAGATTTAATATTGAACAAATAAATCAATAGTAATATAATATAACAATTAAATCAAATAATATGCATTACATTAATACTCAACTATTAATAAACACAATTGAATGTATGGATTCACAAAATAAATAAGATTGGATCTGATTTGGTTAAAATATCATAGATAGCAATATAGTAGTACATATTAATTAATTAGATCAAATCGTATACATAAAATTCATACTCCAATAATAATATAACATAGATTAAGATCTATAGACTTCCACAAATTAATAAATAACAACAGATGAATTTTAATAACCAATCAGGAAATAATAATAATTATAATTATAATTAAATCATATAACAAAATATGATTTGTATTTCATTATAGAAATTATTTGAAAATAACTACAAATACAATTAATGAACATAAATGGACTTTAATAGGAGATCCAAAATAATATAAAACAAAATGAATTTATAAATAATCAAAATACAGAAAATACTCAGGAATATGTATTTACGGGAACGGGGGTTACAAATACTTTTGGAAGCATATCATCTTCCGATTTGGGATCCCTCGGATCCCGTCACCGACAATAGTACTCAATTCGTTGGCAGGGGTTTCCACAAGTTCTGCGAAGACCTTGGATTTCAGCAAAGTTCTCTTCAATTTTGCACCCCCCAACCCATTGGTCAAGCAGAGAATGCCAACCGATAGATCCTCAACAGCCTCAAGAAGTGATTGGACAAATCCCCCAAGGGATTATGGGTCGACGAACTGCCCAATGTGTTATGGTCCTACTGAACGACCACGAGAATTCCTACAGGCAAGTCACCCATCAACCTGACCTTCAACACCAAAGCTATAATTCCTCTAGAGGTCGGGCTGCCCTCCCCACGAATTATGAGCTACAACGAATAATATAACTCAAATGGCCTCAGGGCCAACCTGGACCTCCTTGACGAAGTTCGAGAAAGGTCAACTATCATAAGGAATGTCTACTAGAAGAGGGTAGAACGGTTCTACAACAAAAGGGTCCGACCAACCAACATTAAAGAAGGGGACCTAGTGCTACGAAGGCTCGACATCTTTGAGCCGAGCAAAAAGGGAAAGTTGGCTCCTAATTGGAAGGCCCATATAGGGTCTCCAAAGTGGTACGCCCTAGCACAAAGTGACTTGAAGACTCAAGGGGCAGGGTAGATAAGAGGACTTGGAGCACTTGATCAAAGACCCTTAGCAATCTGTATTTGTAATGAGGCCCTAGGAGCCTACAAATGTAATAAACGCTTGCCTTTTGGAGACCAACGAATATAATTTATTTCAAATTTATGAGAAAGTTGCGCAAGTCTAATGCCTCGTGACTAGCACCTCAAAATGGTGCTCCGACTCCGAGCTCATCGCAGATTTCTCCACAAACATGGCTCAAGTCTCGGATCTAGCGCCCTGAAATGGTGCTCCAACTTTGAGCCCATTGCAGATTTCTCCAAAAATACGGCTCACGCCTCAGACACTATATCTTGAAATGCCTTTCCGAATCCGAGCCCATCTAATATTTCTCCGCAAACATAGCTCATGCCTCGGATCTGGCACCTCGAAATGGTGCTCCAACTCTGAGCCCGTCAAGGATTTCTTTGTGATCAAGAATCAAGCCTCGAATATAGCACCTAGAAATGGTGCCTCAACCCCATGCCCATCGCGGATTTCTCCATAATCAAGCCTCAAGCTTCGGACGCTACGCCTCAAAATGGCTCTCTGACTCTGAGTTGATTATGTGAGTCACCACCGAGGAGCAAGCCTCGGGCCTTGCATCTCGGCAAAGCCATCCGATTCTGATCCCATCTCGGACTCAATTCATTCAGTAATCATATGATCAAGAAAAGATACTCTATATCAAATAAAAGATGATTACAAGTTGGGCAGTGGCCAGTCCGCAGTTGGAAAATCAAACACAAACAAAGATAGCTACACTTAAAACACTTCAATAGTCACCTCATATCTCAAAACTCTAGTTATCCTCAACAGCACTGCAGAAGAGGCATCAAAGGTGAGCTCTGGCAAAAAGTAAGGGTCAGCTGACCCAAGAACGAAGATTATCAGCCCGACTGGGCAGAACAATGATCCATGAAAAGGATAAACTCCTGGACCTCGGCACTCCTCAACATCAGATTTGGAACCCAAGATATACCTAATGAGGTTCAATAGGGAGTACCTTGATCCTCTCTGGGTCCCTTCAGATCAGTGTTGTCAGCATGGGAGGCCCCAGCCGAACAAAATGCAACAAAGTCCTGTTGAAGAGACACAGGTAAGGATGACCACGCCCCCCAAAACTCAACGCAAACTTCAGATCTTGAAATCCGGGACAAATCTAACAGAGCTCTTGTTAGTATGCCGATCCTTTCTGGGTCGGACACATGAACAGCTTGCAAGGGTCACCCGATTCGACACCAACATATTTGCCTTCATTTTTCGACCCTCGAATAGCCAATCAGGGTGCTCAGTGAAAGACACTCCAAAAGCGCATTCATTTGGAAAAGCAAAGCGACAAATTTTTGATCCAACTGACTGAGAATTGGGGAATTTATAAGAATTCTAATGGACACTTCACGGGCTCCCTCATTATTACATTCAACAAGTCAGCATTTCAACTTCCAAGATGCCAGACTCCTCGATTCCTACAAATAGTGACATAGTAAATCCCACGTGGCCACTCACCCGATCCTTCGAAACGGAGCGCAAAATCAAGACCTCGGACCTACATCTCCGACGGCGAGGTCCGAGGCCCCTAATCCTTAGCTCAGAAGCCCGAGGCAAGACGAATAACCACAAGACATAAGGAAAAATGCAAAGGAATTCTAACACATTTTCTTCATCAATAAAAATCAAGTACAAGTGTAGTGGCCAATCCGCGGGTAGGCGAAAATAGGAAACAGCTAAAGGCTACGGCTTTGAGGAGGACCCCTTCTCGAATACAGGGGCAGAGGGAACTATTCTGACCCCAGCAGCAAGGTCGATTGGTTCATGGTTAGCCAGAACCTCTCCTCCAGCGGCTTGGACCGGCTCCTCTATCTTCGCCTCAAAGGACAAACCCTCAAGGTTGATGTCTAGTTACCTAGCTCCGACATGTTCAAGGGCGCGCTCATACCCTTCGTCCTAGGCCCGAATGACATGCAGTACGGTGTCATCGTACTCCTTCGTCATATTCTTCTCCAGGACCTGCCATGCCAATCTCTCCTTAACCAGCTTCTCCTTCTCTACCAACAGCTCCACTTGAGCCTTCTTCTCCCCCGCCAGCTTCTCCTTCAAGCCTTTTGCTGACTACCAGATGACACCATTCTAGCCCAAGAACTCCTTCTCACCGGGCTCAGCCACCTGGGCACGCCTGAGGAGCGCCTCGAGTCTCTGCTTTAGCTCAGCCCAACTAATGGCTGCCTTAAGAAAATGAGGACACTTAGAAAAGTAAAAAGGGTGTGGTTACAAAGCTGACAACAAACAGGTCCCTCATCAAAACGGAAGCCTGAGCCCAGCGTGTAAACCTCATCCTTTGACTCTTTCTCCAGAGCCATCCTATCGCGGGGAGTGGCGAGGTGGTCGACCACCTACAGAGCATTGGGGTGTTCAGTCGACAAGTTTGCCTCTGTGACGGACCAGAAAGGCACCCATACCTTCACTGGCGGGGGGGGGGGGGGGGGTTTAAAGTTGACAGAGCATCCTTCAAGGGTGTGGCCTTAGGCTTCGGGGCATCATTCAAATCAATGAAATAAAATGAAGGACAAGGAGACTATATATAACACAAACGGGACATCAAACACTGTGTGGGCACGTGATGTCACATGAGCACCCATATGGAGCAGGCGAGCGCAATTTCTTGAGTCCCCCTCAACCTGGCGTCCTGACTCCGAGCCCATCAAGGATTTCTCCCCGATCAAGGCTCACATCTCAGACCCAGCGCCTTGAAATGGTGCCCAGACTCTGAGCTCATCGAGGATTTCTCCACAACGGTTCACACCACAGACCTAGTGCCTCGAAATGTCTCCTCGGCTTTGAGCCCATCACGGATTTCTCCAGAGCGATTCACTCCTCGGAAGCAGACCCTCAGAATGGCACCCAATTCCTAGACCATGAGGGAAAACTCTGCAGTATGGCCTACACTTTGGGTCTAATACCTCAGAATGGTATACCGAACCCATGGCAGTTGATCAACCCACGTCATTAAGGACAAAGATATGAACAAAACATTCTTCATGGCTGAGGAATAGGTTACATTATCATGGTTACATAAGCCTCAACAAACTCAAGACGCAAAGCCCTGATCAGGGCCCCCTTCGGCAAACCCCGATCCCAGATTCACCACGCCTCTCCCCGAGGGTCAGGCTTCCTAACCCCAACAATTTGAGACTCCCTTGAACGCTAGCAATAGTGGAAGATCTGGCTACTCCACTTTGGGCATCCCCGAGTAGTCCTATTTGGGAATGGATCCCTGGATATGGGTCCCGTCTCAAAAACGGAACCCAAAAACTAGAAGTTGAGCTCACCTCCTCGAGCTTAATCCTCAACCGATATATCTCCAAGTCTCTCTCTACGAGCATCTGCCTGAAGACGAAGTCCGAAGACTAACCCCCCCCCCCCATAAGGCCAGGGTCGGCCCTAGAAAGGGCCAAATTAACATTGGGGACAGATGCTCTCAATTGAGCCAACTCTTTCCACCTCCTGAACCTTCGGATATGGTACTTGAACGCCCCTTCCATGTCACTCACTTCATTCTGAAGGCGGGCGATGGTGTCCTCGGCCTTGTGCAACTTACATTGGAGGGCTCAGATTTCTTCCTTATGCCCCTACTATCCCAAGGCTCGTATCTTGTGATCTGGTCAATGAAACAATCACCTTAAGACTCGAGAGAATACACGAAACACAGGTGAAAAACTACGATTTCTCATTAACCAAATGATTACAAAAGGCACTGGCCTGTCCGTGATCGGCGTCAATACAAAAATAATGAAATGGAAAACAAATGTGAAGGGGACACCTCTTGAGAGGACTAGCGAGGATCCTCATTACCGACCGACTCATGCTCATGGCAATCTTTGGCATCGCCTGAACGCAACCCAGCACCACCGAGATCTTGAGGCAATTCTGCACCTTCACAAACCAAAGGTATCTCGCTAGGGGTTGATGGGGTCTTGCCAAGCCTCAACTTGAAAGAAAGGCCTCTGAGGTCAATGTCAGGATATCGTCCCCTATATGTTCGAGTGACTGCTTATAGCCTCGGTCTCCTCCCGCGATGATTTGGTCTGCGGAACCCATGAGCACCGACCTCAACTTCGCTCATCCTCCAAGACCTCCTTTCCAGACATTAAGACCCCTTGGTCGAAGGCCCCATCCTCAAAATCGTCTTCCAACTCATTCACCCTCTTCTAAAGCGGCTGCACATGACTCTTCTCCACCTTCCACTTTCGATCCAATCGTTCAGCCATCCATTTTGTGCAATTGAGAAGGTGCTCATACTGTCTTTTCACCTCTGCCCCTTGAAGCATGGCATGCGGGAAGGAAGAAACTCATTAAAATAATTACAAGTAAAAAAAAGACTAAACGTTTGTTCAAAACCAAGCTCTTACTAAGACAGAATCCTGGGTGTGCTTAAGGTAGCTCGATTCAGTGGTCTCGTGGGTAAGAACCCTCATATCCCTCGGCGGGGCCAGGTTATCCACCACCATGATGGCCAAACAGGACTCATAATGGAGTCAACCGCCTTCACTGCACAATCAGTCCTATAGGTCTCATCGAACTTTTTAGGGATGAGGGTCTCCAGCAAGGGGTGGAAAGGGGGGAGGAGATCTGGCCATCTCGCTTGCCCTGAACGATCGCTCGCTTCTGGGAACCCTCGAAGATTCCACCGGATCATGGATGGTAAGGGCCCTATACCTCCTCACCCTATCCAGTGTAATACCCCAGATTTTTTAAATAATGATTTTGAGATTAATAAATGAATTAATATGATTTTTGGTAATTTAATAAATATTTTTCTGAAATTTATCTTTTTACACGTGCAAAACACATGCAAATATTTTCTTAGAAAGTTCAAAGTCAGAAAATATTTTTGGGGAAACCCATTATTTATTATTAGATATTATTTGTGAATTTTTTGGGTTTTTCTGATAATTATTTGACCTATTTACAAATATTACAAAAAGAGGGAATTTTGTGCAAAGTTACCACTTGGAGTAAAAAACTCTAGATTTTCAGATTTTTGGGCTGAGCATGATGCCTAGCCAACTCATAGGTAAAGATTTTACTTTTTGTTTTAATAAATTTGGTTTATTTTGCAAGTTTTGATAAAGAAGGGTATTTTTTGCAAAATTGCCACTTAGAGGGCAAAAAGTACAATTTCATTTTCTGGGTTTTTACAATAGTGCCGGCCAATATTAGGGTGGTTGTTCTTGTTTTTTTTTTTTTTGAATCTCAATTAAGTTGGTTTTATCTAATTTCCAAGTATAAGGATTTATATATGTAAAGATATATTTAAAAGAGATATTTTACAAATCTATTCACAAACCCTAAAAACTCTAATTTCCGGCCTATTAAATGTGAGGTGCAGCCATCCTTTTGTTGCACTACACAAAAAGATTTCTTTATTGTTATTTTCTTGGAGTTTCGAAGCGAGGATCTTGGTTTTCTTGCGAAATGAGGGATTTTCTTATTTTCTTTATTATCTTCGGTTGATTCTTCAATACGGTGAGTGACATATGTTTGATTTTCTTTTGTTCTAAGCATGTTGTATGTGATGATTTGCCTATTAGAAAGCATGTTAGGGACTGGTATGAAGATATATGAATTTTGATTTGTAGATGAACAAACAGATTGAATCTTTTCATGAAACTATGGTATGGATGATTAAAATTATATATATATGACTTGAGATTGTTAAGAACTTAATAGAAATCATGAGTAGGTTGTTTTCCTTCATAATCTTGCCCTTTTGAATAATTACTATGAGTTGTGCAATGATTATTGCTTAAAGAATAAATAAAGATTAGGCCTTTACTGTGTCTACTATGCATATGATCTGTTTGAGGCTTTTGATGAAGTAAAACTTGACGAATGGTTGTTATAATTGCTGTTATTCATGGGTAAACTGATGTAAAGGGATGTGTGTGTGTTTAACAATGTTCAAGAGGGGTTTTGGAACAAAAGAATCAAGTTTTGAAGTTGGGGGTTGAGTATTTGCTTTGGGTCTGATGGTAAATGGCCGAAACTTGGTTTTTGTGGATTTTATGAAGTTTTCGATTGAGATTGATTTGTTTTGATTCTGAGGTTGTTTTGAACATTATACTACTTCTTAATTGATGAGTTTTGATGCTTTTATTGATACAAACATGCACACATACACTTATATATACATATATATATGGGTAAAAGGGATATGAGCAACTTGCTCATTTAGTAAATAAGCAATTGATGATGTGGCATACATGTGATTAGAAAAGCCTTAAAAGGGTTAGTTGTCCAATGTATCACATGCATGCCACATAATCACTTGCTCATTTACTAAATGAGCAAGTTGCTCATAACCCTTTTACCCTATATATATATATATATATATATATATATATATATATATATATATATATATATATATATATATATACTATTTCACTGTTGAAGAATCAAGTCTTTTTGTGTGTTTTGTGAAGTTTTAATTTGAATCTTGATTTATTTTTATACTGAGATTGAACCAGATATAATTTCACAAAAATACACATATAGAACCATAGTTCTATTTATGCATTTTATTCTCAAATTATAGTTTATTTCATGCAAATAATTCCCAAATTATTTTTATAAAGTCCCATATATTTTTAGAAGAATAGTCATATTTTTTCCATAATTTTCGGACAATTAAAAACCCCAAAAAAATTGGTTTTTCAATCTTGCCGAGGGCAAGATTCGAACCCAGCACCCCAGAGACACAGCCGAAAGCACAGACCACTAGGCCAGTTTGTGCCAGCGATATAAAAGAGGAGCAGAGGGTAGTTAATGCTTTCGGTTCATAACTGATCGGATTTAAAATAAACACCCATAAAAGATGGCATTCTCAAGAGTCGAACCAGTAACCTTAGAGAACCCAACCGCACGCTCTGACCACTTGAGCTACGTGCTCAGGTTGTCTAAGTGCAACTCAAATTCTTTTTTGAACCGATTCTCACTGTTGTTTAAACGTTTCGATGTTCAACTAGCCTTCGTTTCATTTTGCTTTCATAAAAATTACTGTATAACTCCAGATTAATTCTTCCTCACATAATTCACATACCAGTATGAGCAAAATAATTTTTGCAACAATTAAAACATATTTTCATACAACTAATTCAAATTCTACATTATAATACTACGTTTCTTCTCTTTTCGACATTTCTTCGCATTTAGCATTCTAATCTCTTTATCAATAAATTTCACCTTAATTCTCTGTCTTTAATCGTTTACCTTACAACTCATACTTTAAATTATTCATGCCCACATTACCACAAAAGATCTATTTAACACATGAAATGGTATTATCAAACTACTAACTTTTGTGTGTAATTCTTGATGGTAATAAATGTGTTTTTATCAATCAATCCATGATTCTAATCAATTCACATACAACTTAAATAATAGAACCATATATAAAATTGCATATCCACATTCAATCATTCATTGGGTTATTAAAGTGTACTCTTCTTAATTTCTTTCATGCTTCATTCATTCATATCTAACATGCATTTCTAAGTTAGAAATATGGAGAATCTACCCACCTTGTATGGAGAGAAAAATTACAACTAGCCAATCCCTAGATGAATGTTCTTGCGACGAATTGCTCCTCCTTGAACACGTGCACCCAAGCCTCCAAGCACCCAACCGAATGCTCCCTTTTCTTGATGCTGGCCTCTCCCTCTTCTAGTTGCAAGCAAAATCCCACACACTCTCAATCTTTCAACTTACAAAATCACGACTAGATAATATAATTTAGACTACAGGTTTGGAAGGATTAATAGGCACAAGAATAACTAGCCATGGGAGGGGGGGGGGGGTATTTATACTAAAAATCAAAGAGAATGGAGGGCTAGGATCAAGTAGTTGGTTGTAAGATGGAGGGCTAAGATGAAAGTAGGAGTTACATTAACTACCCACAACCAAGTAACCACCACACCATGATTTCCACTCAAATTTTGATTTCCCTCCCAAAAAGATCAAAACCGGCCATGGGAAGTGCATTTTGCACGTATACGTGCAATGCACGTGCATGCCACTTGGTCAAAATTTGTAACTTAAATTTTTGTATAAAAATAAAATAGTCTTTAAATTGTATTCTACATGACAAGTTGTATAAAAAAATAGTCCATGGGCTTTAGTTTATGGACCAAAATAATTATTATAAAAATGATGAATTAAATTAACTTTGGGCTTTTAAAGAAAAGGCTTTTTATCTAATTAAAAGAAGGCTTTGGTATAAAATAATTAAAAGTACATATTAAAATATCTTTACTCATCTTGATGAAAATATTTACCAAAAATATTGCATGTGCACACTACGTGCAAAATAAATATACTTTTTCATTAAATGAAAAATCAGGGCATTACACTTCGGACCCCCCACTGCCCTCTTCTCCTCCTGCCCGACCCGTAGAATTGCAGCAGTGACATCATCCACCATATCTGTAAAGGGACAAAGCATTAAAAAGAGACCAAAGAATCACGTAAAGGAACCAAGTCCGAGGATATACGAGGAACACAAGGGCACCTCCTTAATGAAAGGAGGTATGGGGAGGCGCAAGTCCGAAGCAAAAGCGTCTGGCGGAAACATGTAGAACCACTCTGAGAAGATGTCTTTCAGTCAGACCCCAGGGCTCAGGAGCAGTAGCACGTACTTAATTTCGGTGGATATGGTATGCCTCCTATAGGTTATCAAGGTCACCCCCCACCATAGTGTTCTGGGTTTTGTCTGCCTCTATCTTTGGTTAGTTCAGAGTCGACGGTTGCACACCAAAAAGAACCAGGATACATCTGAACAGACCTACGGAGCATTAGTCGGACTACGCCAACCTCGGGTTCGTAATCCATCGGCTCGTATTTCAGATCGAGGGAAAAGACCCTCCTTTTCTTCCTCACCTGACGGCGGATGCGATGAGGGGTGACAACAACTATACGGTCCAGAGATGAAGAAGCTGCTTCTCATACTTTGGGACTACCCTCCGCATCTTCCTCCCTCGATCCCCTTCGGCTCCCCTCACCATCCTCTTCTACCATGTCAACACGCTCCTCCATCTCCACCTCATCAACTCCAGGGTCTCTCTCTTCACTAATCCATGACATGCCACCAAAGGAGATCACACTCTGTACATTTTGAATCCAAGACTGCTTCGATCTCCATGTCCTCATCCTTGTCGGAAGGCACAAGAACAGGCTCCACCCTTTCAGTCTCGCCCCTCGATGAGGGCGAATGAGAGGAATATAAAGATGACCCGATCCTGCTAGTAGACGAAGACCAATCAATGGGCTGAATTCTAGACATGTTTGAAGTGAAGAACTTTTTCTATAGAGAGAGAACCTCCGAATGTAGAAAGAGAAAGCAATCTAAGATAAAGGTGAGGGGTAGGGGAATTTATAGAAAGGGGGGCGACTTCCTGAATGACGACTGTCACGTGTCGCCTCCTTGATTCCCACAAAATCCTGAAGCGACTACTCAAAGGCCATGAGGTCACGTGAGAGGCAGGTTTGGCACCACTCACTCAACCTGCTATACCCGAAATCCCAAACAAGTTTAAACACCCTAGATCCAGCGCCCCGAAATGCTGCTATGACTCTGAGCTCATCGTGGACTTCCCCGCAAGCATGGCTCATGCCTTGGACGCTACGCCTCGAAATGGTGCTCTGACTCTTAGCTCATCACTAATTTCTCTGCAAATATGGCTCACACATCTGACACTATGCCTCAAAATGGCTCTGACTCTGAGCCCATCGCAGATTTCTCTATAAATAGGGCTCACGCCTCGGACACTACGCTTTGAAATGGCACTCTGACTCCGAGCTCATCGCGGACTTCCCCGCAAACATGGCTCACGCTTCGAACACTACGCCTCGAAATGGTGCTCCGACTCCAATCCCAATGTGGACTTCCCCACAAACATGGCTCACTCCTCGAACACCATGCCTCGAAATGGTGCTCCGACCCCGAACCTATCGCAGATTTTTCTACAAAAATGGCTCAAGTCTCGGATGTAACGCCTCAAAATGGTGCTCTGACTCTGAGCCCATTGCGGACTTCCCCGCATACATGGCTCATGCCTCGGACGCTACGGCTCAAAATGACACTCCGACTCTGAGCCCATCACTGATTTCTCTACAAACAAGGCTTAAGTCTTGGATATAACCCCTCGAAATGGTGCTTTGACTCCAAACTCATTGCAAATATCTCTGCAAACATGGCTCACGCCTCGGACACAACACCTTGAAATGGCACTATGACTCCTAGTTCATCACAAATTTCTATGCAAACATGGCTCACGCCTCAGATATTTCGCTTCGAAATGGTACTCTAACTCCGAGCTCATCGTGAATTTGTCCACAAACATGGCTCATGCCTCAGATCAAGCGCCTCAAAATGGTACCTGATGTTGTTTATTTTTTGGGTGTGGGGGCAACAAGTGTGAGTTCTTGTAATTTGTGAAATGGAAACCGTTAGTACTGGCATCGGTCCGACCCTGGGGAGCAGGAGCGGCTCGGAAGTAGGAGCGGAGAGGCAAAGGCCAGGTGCTCGGCTCGGATCCAGTAGTACGGCTTGGCTCAGTCTTCTGTACCTGTACACTGCCTAGAAACACTGGGAGATGTCCTGGTGATAGGCCCTCCGATGATCTAGTCAGTCACTGAGAAGGATACTGGGCAGCTAGGGTTCAGGTGGAGAGAGAGAGATTACCTTCTGCAGTGAGGAGGGGGTCTGGTATTTATAGGCAGAGGCAAATGGGTCTGGGACCTAAGCGGGCCGAGTCGGACCCGTTTGCCTGTAGGCCTGAGGCGGTAAGGGCCCGTTGGACTTCTGTTGACCTGATGATCAGGGAAGAGCGAGTATTGAGGAGATCTGATGGCCCAGGAGGGGCCACATCATCTAACCCATATCAGGAGCCCCCCACTCCTGGAGGGCTGGGTAATCCAACCGTGGAGGAATGATTTGTCTTGGTAGGAAGAGCAGAGCGGTGTGTACGGAGGAAATGTGGTTTATATCTTCCTAGAGAGGCCAGTAGGGTAGGATGAAGGGGTTCCCTATAAAGATATGAGGGGCATCGAGAGCCGAGTATAGAGGGTCATGAACCATGCATCGAGCGTCGATCGTTGAGCTACTATAAGCTCAGATGTCGAGGCCTATTGCCGAGTCACCTAGCACCGAGCGCCGAGCCTTCATGAGCTCGGGTGACGAGGCTTGCTGTCGAATGCCGAGTCCAGAAGCTCGTCTGTGGGAGCCAAGCATGGCTCGGAATTGCCACCGACTGCCGAGCCCCAAAGCTTGTTGGAAAAGCAATGTGGTGGCTCGCGGTCACTGCCGAGTGTCGAGCGCTGAGCCTTCATAAGCTTAGGTGATGAGGCTTGTTGTCATATACCGAGCCCAGATGCTCGTCTGTGGGAGCCAAGCCTGGCTCAGAATTGCCACCGACTGTCGAGCCCCAAGTTTGTTGGAAAAGCTATGGGGGGGCTCGAGGTCACTGCCAAGCGCCGAGCCCCCATACTTATTGGAAAAGCTATAGGGGGCGTCAAGAGTCGAAAATAGGGAGTCATGAGCAGATCATCAAGCGTCGAGCACCGAGCCCCTATACGCTCAGATGCCGGGCCTATTGCTGAGTCGCCGAGCGCCGAGCCTTCATAAGCTCAGGTGACGAGGCTTGTTGTTTGGATGCCGAGTCTAGAAGCTCGTCTGTGGGAGCCAAGCGTGGCTCAGAATTTCCACCGACTGTCGAGCCCCAAAGCTTGTTGGAAAAGCTATGGGGTGGCTCGAGGTCACCACCGAGCCCCGAGCCCCCATACTTGTTGGAAAAGCTATGGGGAGGCTCGGAATTACCATCGACCGTCGAGCCCCAAGCTTGTTTGGAAAAGACAGGGAGTGGCTCGAGGTCACCACCGAGCGCCGAGCCCCCATGCTTGTTGGAAAAGCCATGGGAAAGCTCGGAATTGATACCGACCGTCGAGCCGCAAGCTTGTAGTAAAAGCTAGGTGGTGGCTCGAGGTCACCACCGAGCGCCGAGCCCCCATGCTTATTGGAAAAGCTATGGGGAGGCTCGGAATTGCTGCCGACCGTCGAGCCCCCACACTTGTTGTAAAAGTTAGGGGGTGGCTCGAGGTCACCACCGAGCGCCAAGCCACCATACTTGTTGGAAAGGCCATGGGGAAGCTCGGGATTGATACCAACCGTCGAGCCCCAAGCTTGTGGTAAAAGCTAGGGGTGGCTCGAGGTCACCACCGAGCGCCGAGCTCCTATGCTTGTTGGAAAAGCTATGGGGAGGCTCGGAATTGCTGCCGACCGTCGAGCCCCTACACTTGTTGTAAAATTTAGGGGGTGGCTCGAGGTCACCACCGAGCACCGAGCCCCCCACACTTGTTGGAAAAGCTATGGGGAGGCTCAGAATTGCTACCGACCGTCGAGCCCCAAAGCTTGTTGTATAAGCTAGGGGGTATCTCGAGGTCACCACCGGGCACTGAGGCCCTATACTAGTTGGAAAATCTATGAGGAGGCTCGGGATTGCAGCCGACCGTCGAGCCCCAAGCTTGTGGTAAAAGCTAGGCGGTGGCTCGAGGCCACCACTGAGCGCCGAGCCCCCCACACTTGTTGGAAAAGCCATGGGGAAGCTCAGAATTTCTGCCGACCGTCGAGCCCCTTCACTTGTTGTAAAAGTTAGGGGGTGGCTCGAGGTCACCACCGAACGTCGAGCCCCCCACACTTGTTGGAAAAGCTATGGGGAGGCTCGGAATTGCTACTGACCGTCGAGCCCCAAAGCTTGTTGTATAAGCTAGGGGGTGGCTCGAGGTCATCACCGGGCACCTCGCCCCCATACTTGTTGGAAAAGCTATGGGGTGGCTCGAGGTCACTACCGAGCGCCGAGCCCCTCACACTTATTGGAAAGGCTATGGGGAGGCTCGAAATTGCCACCGACTGTCGAGCCCCAAGCTTGTGGTAAAAGCTAGAGGGTGGCTCGAGGTCACCACCGTGTGCCGAGCTCCCCACACTTGTTGGAAAGACTATGGGGAGGCTCAGAATTGCCACCGACCATCGAGCCCCAAGCTTGTGGTAAAAGCTTGGGGGTGGCTCAAGGTCACCACCGAGCGCCGAGCCCCCTGCTTGTTGGAAAAAGTTATTGGGAGGCTCGGAATTGCTACCGACCGTCGAGCCCCAAAGCGTGTTGTAAAAGCTAGTGGTGGCTCGAGGTCACCACCGAGCGCTGAGCCCCCATATTTGTTGGAAAACCTATGGGGTCGCTCGAGGTCACTACCGAGTGCCAAGCCCCCCACACTTGTTGGAAAGGCTATGGGGAGGCTCGGAATTGCCACCGACCGTCGAGCCCCAAGCTTGTGGTAAAAGCTAGGGGGTGGCTCGAGGTCACCACCCGCACCGAGCCCCCCACACTTGTTGGAAAGACTATGGAGAGGCTCGGAATTGCCACCGGCCGTCGAGCCCCAAGCTTGTAGTAAAAGCTGGGGGTGGCTCGAGGTCACCACCGAGCACCGAGCCCCGCGCACTTGTTGGAAAAAGTTATGGGGAGGCTCGGAATTGCTACCGACCGTCGAGCCCTAAAGCTTATTCTAAAAGCTAGGGGGTGGCTCGAGGTCACTACCGAGCACCGAGCCCCCATACTTGTTGGGAAAGCTATGCAGGGGCTCGACTCGTAGTGATCCCCGACCCGTCGTGCCTACTGTGAAAGTTAGGTGTAAAAAGTAGAAATTTTCTTGTGATGCTGATGTCATGGGCATGGATTTTGAGGAGTTTGAAATCCTAGTGGCCGTTGGATCTTGATGATCAAGATTGGACGGTGAGGATTTTGGCACGGGAATCGAGGTGTCAATTCCTCTCTATAAATCCCCCTCCCCCTTCCTCATTTCTTCACTTTGTGTTTTTCTCTCTAAAACTAGGAGCTTCTCTCTCTTGCTGTCGGCGACGACTTTTACGGCGAACTCTCCGATTACCGATTATCAGGTTAGTATTTTAATTTGTCATGTCGCGCACTTAGTCCGGCTTCGAGGCGAGTTCTTCCGGCCGGGTGATGGTGATAGGGATTCGGCCTCGACGTCGTGGGACCAGGACAACCGACCTATTGCGGGAGAGGGACAGTCGGACCTCATGTCCTAGGGTACGGTTCTAGATGTGCCTCCCCTACAAATTCTCCGGCCGGAGATAGTAGAGTCCTTGGGCGAGGAGGTTGGGGAGAAGAGTCTGAGGAAGGGGAGTCTGAAGAGGAAGTGGGGTCTGAGGAAGTAGGCGAGGTCAAGGAGGAAGCGGTGTCTGAGGAAGGAGGCAAGGTCGAGGAGGAAGTATAGCCTGGGGAAGGAGGTGAGGAAGGTGGGGCTCTCCCCCCTCTCCCTCCTTTGTCGACAGCGTCTCCACCGCGGAAGCCCCGAACTCGTAGTAAGAAGAGGAAGTGGCGAGCACTGGATAATCCGAGTTCGCCGAACGAGTTTGCACCAAAACCAGCATTTGACCTCCCCTTTTCCAAGAGGGCAGGGTCGATCAGGATGTATCCTGATGACATGGAGAGCCTTGTTCAATTCCACGTGGAGGTGCCTTCGACAAGCCGACCTCAGATAAAGATGGACAACACTCCATGTGTGATGAAGGCCGATTTTCTGCCCTTCATAAGGGCCAGTTACTTCATCCCTAAGGAGTACGAGCTGATGATTCTGAGCCCCGGTCTTCTCCCCACCACCGAATTGGCCCCCAGCTTCTGCAAGTTTGCCGAGGACACTTTTGTCTCGGGGCTAAGGTTGCTGCTGCACCCGTTCATCAAGAGGGTGCTGAGGTGGGGGGGCTGAGCCTGATGCAGTACGGCCCTAATTCATGGAAGCATCTAATTTGCTTTATTTTGAAGAGTCAGGAGAAGAAGGTCCCCCTTAAGTTGAAGTACTTCTACGCAGTCTTGGGGGTATGCTCTCTCGGTGACATGGTGGGCATATTCTACATGTCGCCCCGCCCTCACAAGAGAGTGATGCATGGTCACCCAGACTCCATAAAGGGGTGGAAGGAGAAGTACTTCATTATGGGGAGCAAAGTGCCTTGGGAAATCCGTACGGCCTGAAACTTCTTCAAGCCGAACTTCAAACCCCCAAGGCGGAGGGACTTGACTAAGGCAGAGTAGGCTGATGTAGCAAAAATCGTGGTGGGGCACAGCATCGGTTGGCCACGCGTGACCGAGATACACCTTGCACGAGCCGGACTAAGTCCAGCCGACCCATGTACATTTTTGTTTCATTCCTGTCTAACCTTTTGCTTTTGCATTAACATTTTTTTTCTTTTTTGCAGTGATGGAACTAAAGAAGCTTGAGGCGAGGAAGGCCCTGTTGGTGCTGGCCTAGAAGAAGTGGGCACGAGACGCGGCATCGGGGGCGGGGCCAGGCCAAGGGCGGTGAAGGTCCATACAGAGCCATCCCCCAAGAAGCTGAAGAAGAAGCACTCGTCCCGTGAGGCGAAGGAGTCGGGGCCGTGCACGAGTAGCCAAAAGGTTACTGAGGTCCTGAGGGTGGGGACCCCCGCTGTCCATCCCGATGCAAGGAAGATGGTCGGCAAGGGGGGGATAAGGCCGTACGCCCCAGACTGGAACGTGAAGGAGGCAGACTCGCTAGCCGAGGGCCCGATCACCATGGAGGTGGTCACCAAGATTACCACGGTGCGCGACCGGAACATTCTAGGGACCGAAAGCGCGGAAAAAACCCACATGAAGTGGGCTCAGGCTCAAGTGGTGGTAAGTGTTGGTTTTTTCTATCTTATTCATTTCTTTTGTACTGGGTAATATTCTAACATTCCCTTTTCGACCAGGCATTGATGATGGGGGACCGGATGAGGAGGTGCCTATAGAAAGAGGTCCAAGCTGAGAAGCAGAATGCCGAACAATACCTTCTGGAGGCGAAGAACGTCAAGCTCGAGCTGATGGCCACTCAGGTGCAAGGGCAGACCCTCATCGCCGAGCTTGCCTCTCAACAGGACGGGCATCTTCGTGAACTGGCCGCGGCCCGGGAAAAGGCACAGGCAGAGTACGACGAGATGTCGATTGGCGGTGGCGGACGAGCTGGTCAGTGCCCAAGACGAGGCGTAAGATTGGGCGAAGGAGCACTTTCTGCTCCTTTACGCCGAAGCGAAGATCGAGCACCTCAACTACGGGTGGGTACCCCCCGTGCACCCGCCCACCCCCGGAGGTGAGGGCAAAGAGGCTCTGAAGAACCACGCCTTGGAGGAAGAGGCAGGGGGTGCTGCAGCCGAAGAAGATGTGTAGCTCCCCCCTCTGCAGTAGCTAAAAATACTTTCTTCCCTTTTTTTCTTTTGTTTCTTTCTGTATTGCCGAACACGGACTGGCCACTGCTTTTTGTAGTCAATTTTTGAATCAATACAAATGGATTTTGGTCCAACCTTCTATGACTTGTGTGGATTTTTAGTGAATCGTGATTTCCTTCTCTCTTACCAGATTAACAAGGCCCTGGATGCTGACCTAAGTTCTGCCGAGGTCCGCCGACTTCGGGATAGGATAGAATCCAAGTAGAGTATCTTAATCTGCTATTGCAAGCAGGCTCGCAATCGAGAAGCCGCGGTCGGTTATTTTATGAACAATTCCAAGGAGCTTAGCTTAGAGGCGGCACGCCTGAAGAAGGCCATAGCCGATCGAGACTGGGGGAGTGCCGAAACGAGCTGGTCCCTATCCGATGCTTCCACCCGACGACTGACCTCCGAGTCCGTCCTTCGCGGGGTGGTGATTGAAAAGGAGCTGGAGATCTAGAGGTTGAAGATCCTGCTAGGCACCGGGCGGTCTCGATTCGACCATCTATAGCCAGGAGGCCTCTCTGTTTTGGGTTCCTCGCCAACCCTGTATCTAGAGATGGTAAGGCCTGCTGATGCACAGAGCTTGATTGCGGGGACGTTGATAATGGCTACGCCCAAGATGGGGGATGAGATTGCTGGAGGGCAGAGCCGTTCCGCAGGACTCGATGCGGCTCTTGTGAGCCCGAAGGTAGAAGTGGAGGGAGAATGTTGTAACATTTTTTAATTGTACCGTAGCCTTTGAGGGCATTTATGAATAAGATCTGATTTGTTCGACCTTCGTTGACTTGTAAAAATTAGGATGTTGACTGTCCCTCGAACCGGGCTCCGAACCCCCTGCATTGTAGGAAACGAAGGGGTGACTCGAGACCGGCGTCGAATGCCTATTCGCCCTGGTTAGGGTTGCCACTCGGGGGGAGGATCCATGCTTTGCTCGGGAGCCGAGCCGTTTCGTCTTTCAATGTCACTTAATGGGGGATGTTTCATCTTCTGTCATTTAGACTCCCCAATGTCATAAATACTGTCACGCCCCGCTTCCCAAAAACATGGAATACGAGCGCGTAACAAAAGTCCAGCGAATGAATATAATCATCCTTAAGCTGTTCAGGAAAATCTTTACAACATATCACAGTATAATCAGAGTCGGAAGCCAGAAAAAGATCAACCACATGCACATATAAACCGAATACCAACAGGAATACTTGAAATAAAATGTATTAACCTCAAATAATCATGATCTGAAAATACACAAATATTCCTGGGTCATATTGCCCAAATACAAGAATACAAGTAACAGATACAATATTCAAAATGAGCAACAGGAAATAAATATAGATAGCAAAGCTTCAGCCAACTAGAACTTCATCTCGCCAATACCTTCAGGAATCCTGTCCTCCAAAATCTGCAATTCAACGAATGCAGGAAAAAGGAAAAGAGAAAACACAGTACCCGTCAATGACAAGTCCGGGTCACAAATAGAATAGGATACAAGCACATGGACACTACCTAACAACAGGTCATAATGCATCAATAGTAATATCTAGCATGGTATCTTAACAGTACAGTTGTTTTATGTCTAAGGCAGTGTCATAAAGCAACTAACAGTCTTTAATAACAGTATCTCAGTATCTCAGTGAATCAGGATAACAGTATATCAGTATCACTAGCAGTATATTCAGTGTATCAGTATAACAGTCCTAGTATAACAGTCTCAGTCTAACAGTAACAGTATATCGGTCTCAGTTTAACAGTATCAGTCTCACAGTGTCGGTCTAACAGTTTCAGTTTATGTTCTTTCAGTCTTGTGTGTATTACTAGCTAGGTATCACTTCATGCATCGCATACTACATGGTTGCTACAACAAACAGTTTTGCTTAGTAAGATATCATAGGGGACCATGATGGGGCAATGTACTCAGGTATCAGTAACAGAAGCAGTAACAGTAACAGTCAGAACCAAGAGGTCCTCTTCTACTCTACACCTTCTTACAGAAGAAGCAATGTAGACAGGGTCAGTAAACAGTAACAGTATCAGTATGGAACACTAGTTCCCTTCCAAGTACACGTTTCCATATTATCCACTACTCGATCTTCCCTTAAACCCCGGCTTGATTACTTTTAGTATTTATATCATCCACAGGCATGAGAGTGTGCTAAATAATGTCAAACTAACAGTTCATGATCAGGTTTAAATCTCAGGGAACTAGGTCAGCAAGTATAGGTGCAAACATTCACAAATACGAGCAAAATGGTATACGTTTATAATCAGGACAGCAAGACCAGTCTGTACAAAAACAGTGATCCACAGATCTACAGGCATGCAATTTATAATCCGTCGAAAGATCTGAAAACTAGACTTCCACACGCTTCTAACGGTTATAATAAATCCATATGCTATTTCACAACATCTCGACTCAAAACACAATTCAACACAGTTTGCATGTACAGTCAGAAAACAGGGGAATAACTTAAACCACATGAAAACAGCAGGTAAAGTTATTAATTAAATCCACGAAAAATCTGGGGTAATCCCCTATATGTATAGTCTCAAAATATAAATTTTCATATTTTTCCAGAAAGTATAGATATGTTTTCAAAAATAGAAAATAACACATAACACAGTTTTGATGGATCTGGAATTCTTCAACACCGCTGTACAAAATCATGCATATCTTGCACACAGCGCATCAAAATCCACTTCCGCCAAAACGGGATGAAAGTATACACAATTACCCAACTTTCATATCTCACATAAAATATTCATACAGTAATTAGAAATAAGGTGAACACGGCATTCAACATACAATCACGCGCAGTTTACAGCAAAAGCGATCTATAGAAAAGGATGTAAGGCATCACTCAAAACTCATCTTTTAATTATCACAAAAATCAGGGAACTACCTAACATCATGGTGAAACACTGGACAAAATCTTGTGGCATGAAATTATGTCTAACTTGGATCTTGAAAATAAATTGGTGATAAAATCTACCCCGAAATGAATCTGGGAACTACCGACATACAGATACTAAAATAATCATAACTAATTCATACGAACTCCAAACAGGGTGAAATCAGTGGGATTAGAAATTAGATTCAATTCTCTACAAATTTCTCAGAAATAGTCATGTTGAGATTCGGACTTTAATCTAGGTAAAAACAACAATCAATCCAGTTCAATCCAAATTTCCAGATTTCTCAACTAATCTTCAAAACGTCATAACTTCCTCAAAAATCATCAAAATTCTTCCAAATTCAAAATGCTGTCTACCCACTGTCCAAATGTCATATTGGAGGGAATCTAACATGTCAAAATCTAGTATTTCTCATATGGTGTTCAAACAAACATTGGATATACGATATGGCACATACGCGATCAAACCGCGTTTGGGTGAATCCTAAGGCACAATCCTATCAAACTTCATATCCTAAGTCGTCTATGGCCTGTTTTGAACAATAGAGACGAAACCCATAATTAAAAACATGATCTTTGTCCGTCTCTAGTCTCAAACTATCCTATGTGTGAACTTTCTACTTGTATCAACCTAAAAAATTTAAGTACAAGTTACTTGCCTGAATATGGAGACGAAGAGCGATGCAAATCAAAAGTCGAAGAAATTCCCACGAACGAAAATTCACGGACTCACGAACGATCCACACGCGCACTCGAGCACGCGCAAGAAAAATTCCAAGAGAGAGAGAGCGCGACGGCGGATGGAGAGAAAGCGGGAGAGATGAAGCACGGAAATAGGGTTCAATAGTTTGGGAAAAATAAAAGCAGCAAGGTAGTAAAATATATATGGGTATATATATAGATGTATACAAACTAGGGTTAGGAGAAGGATGGGAAGGGGTTAGCGACGGCTACTAGAAGAAAAGAAGTGGGTCGGTTGTACAATAGGTGCAAACCGAGTAGGGGAAAATAAAGGCTCACGGAATTGAAGAAAATAATGCTCACGGTTTTGGTTGGTAATCAAGGTTGGTATGTGCACAAAATTAGGAAGCAGTGAAATAAATATAGGAAGTAATGAATGGGTATTAGGATTTGAACAGGTAATAGGATTGGTTTGGTGAATAGGATTAATGGGTGGTAGGTTTAGGTTAACGGGTTTAATCAGATGGTATAATGGTAGGTATGTTAGGAAATAATTTGATGATGGTGTAGGGATTTTGGGAGGTGTAGTTTAGTTAGGGTATGGTATTAAAAGATTGGATGATGGGTAGGAATAAATCTGATGACAATTATAATATTGTAATAGGAATAGTAGGTTTGATAATTGAAAATCCGATAAGGAAAATATACCAGTAGATTAATATTAAAAATAAATAATTTATTCAATAGAAAATATACAATTAGAAATACCATAGTACAATAAATCAAACCGTATACACTGAGTTAATACTCAAATACTTGCAAATACAATAGGATTTTTTTAATATACGTTCAAAATGTAATAACGTTAAAAATAATGATACTAACAGTAGAATTTAATAATAATAATAATAGTTGTATTAAAATACAAAATCATACAAAATAGTTACAATAAGATTATTTATCGAAATAGATTTTTTTAATAGGAGGTTCAGAAATACATTTTGACAAAAAAATTTGGAAACTGGAAAAATAATTTGCGAAAATTTTTAAATACAGGAAATATCGAAAAATACCTTTTTGGAAAAACATGGGTTACAAATACGCCTTTCTGGAAGGCTATATAACCCTCACCCCTTCACCAGTAGTTCATCAGAAATTGTCTCACTTCACCGTGAGTTTTCATCGCTGGTGACTCTCTTGCCACCGTCTGGCAATTGGGGGTAACGGCTATGAGTGTCGTTTTATCCCCTGTCAGCGGGTGAGAGGTGGGTCGGGTCCGGAGGCGGGGCTCGGGGCCCAATAAAACTTTTAGCCAAGGGTCCCAGATCGGTGGCTCTCCTGCCACCCTCTGACAATTGGGGGTAATGGCTTTGGGTGCTGTTTTACCCCTTATTGCCAGCGGGTGAAAGGTGGGTCGATCCATGGTTTAGGGCCCGGGGTGCTTGCCGAAGGCGAGCACCCTAAATATTAATAAAAATGTTTGGGTAGGGGGAGAGCTGAAATCCCGACCGAAGGTTCAAGACTTGGTTGCTTTGATGAAAAAACTCCTCGGGCGTTCGGAGGGTCGAGCCCCCTTAACTTGGAAGATCTGTCGGTTTGCGGCTCGGACGCACTATCAAGCGTGTAGCCCTGTTAGCTTGAGAAAGCTAGGGCATGGCTCGAGGTTAGTGCTGTCGGGTTGCGGCTCGGAGGCATTGCCGAGCGTGTAGCCCTGTTAGCTTGAGGAATCTTGGGCATGGCACGAGATCAATGCCGAAGGTCGAGCCCCCTTAACTTGGAAGAGCTGTCGGGTTGCAGCTCGGAGGCACTCCCGAGCGTGTAGCCCTGTTAGCTTGAGAAAGCTAGGGCGTGGCTCGAGGTCAATGCCGAATGTTGGGCCCCCTTAACTTGGAATAAAAAATTTAAAGTGTAAGAGAAAACCAAAATTACACTTTGTTATTTACAAAAGGGAACAACACGTAAGTGCCGATTACAATGGATTGGTTACATAAGTTTAGCCCTCTCCTTCGAGAAACTTGATGAGGTGCTTCGCATTTCAGGGCCTCTTGACTATCCTGCCCCCCAGGTCTGCGAGTCTGTATGTGCCTGGGCATACCACTTCGGAGACCTTGTAGAGATCCTCCTAATTAGGCGACAGTTTTCGCTTTTCTCTAGGGTCAGATACCGTGAGCTTTCTGAGCACGAGGTCACCTTGCTTGATGTCCGTTGGGCGGACCTTCTTGTTGTAGAATTTCTCGATCCTTTGTTAGTATATGCTTCTACGAATGGTGGATCTTTCCCTGACCTCGTCGATGAGGTCCAAATTGGCTCTGAAGTCTGAAGAGTTGTCCTCCTGGCTGAAGGCCATGTATCTGGGCGAGGGGAGGCCGATCTCGAGAGGAATAACAACCTCGGTACCGTAGGTGAGGTTGAATAGGGATTCACCCATGGGGATTCTCTTAGTTGTTCGATGCGCCCAGAGTACGCTGGGCAGCTCGTCGACCCATAGCCCCTTTGGCAAATTATCAAGCCGCTTCTTGAGGCCGACTAGGATCTGGCGATTCGCATTTTCGGGTTGGCCGTTTGATTGAGGGTGGCACACCAATGAGAAGTGTTGATGAACGTCGATGTCTTTGCAGAACTTTTGAAAGTTTTTACCCGCAAACTGGGTCCCGTTGTCGGTGATGAGCACCTGTAGGATCCTGAATCGGCAGATGATGTTCCTCCAGAAGAATTGTTGAGTCTGATGCTCGGTGATCGTGGCCAGGGGTTCTTCCTTGATCCACTTTGTGAAGTAGTTGAGGGCCACCACCAGAAACTTTCTTCGCCCATTGCTTGCAGGAAGGGGCCGACTAGATCCATCCCCCACATAGCAAAGGGGGTCGGGCTGTACAGGGACCGGAGGTTGGCCTAGAGAAGCTCTTCACTGACGAGAATCTTTGGCACGGGCCACACCTCTTGACGAGATCTTGGGAGTCTTGCAGCATGGTAGGCCAGTAGTACTCGTGATTAGGGCCTTCCGGGCGAGCGACCTGCTCCCCATGTGGCATCCACCGATCCCCTCATGCAGTTCCTTCAGAGCGTATTTTGCCTCGTCAGGAGATAAGAAACGGAGGTAGGGCCTACCGTCAGCTACCGTGTATGAGTGCTTGAAGAGCGTCCCATCGATCAGGGTGAATCTTTCGGAGCAGACCCTGATCCTTCTTGCTTCGGCCTGGTCTGGAGGGAGCTCGCCATCCAAAAGGAATTTTCGGATGGGCATCGTCCAGTTGTCTGGTTGGAGATCAGTGGCGAGGCAGGAGGCTTTAGAGAGGTCGATGCTGGGTTTAAGGAGGACGTCGATCAGCACGGTGTGGTCGAGCCCCTCGAAGGATGATGAGGCGAGCTTCGATAATGAATCTGCCTCGGCATTCTGTTCTCTGGGGATCCGTTCTACCGAGTGGTATTCGAAAGATGCTAAGAGATGATGGACTACCACTAGTTATTGCACCATTCGAGCATCGCAAGCTTCGTACACCCCGGTGATCTGGTTGACCACGAACTGGGAGTCGCTAAAGGCCTTGATGTGTCTGGATCCAGCCTTGTGTGCTACGGTGAGCCCTACGATCATAGCTTCATAGTCCGCTTCGTTGTTCGAAGCTGAGAAATTCTGACGGAGAGAATACTGAAGGACTAAACTATTGGGACCTTTCAGAATGATGCCTGTTCCGCTTCCTCCCTCACAAGATGAGGCGTCGACATAAACCTCCCAAATCGAGTCGATCTCCCGAATATCGGATGGCTCGGAAATAATATATTTGGTGATGAATTTGGCGAGGGCCTGCCCCTTGATGGCTGTCCTGGGTTGGTAGCTGGTGTCGTACTAACTCAGCTCGATCGACCACTTGACCAAGCAGCCGGAAGTTTCGAGCTTGTGAAGGACTGCTTTGAGAGGCTGATCCGTGAGGACCTGAATGGAGTGGGCTTGGAAATAAGGGCGAAGCTTTCATGCAGCCATCACAAGTGCGTAGGCCACCTTCTCCATTTTAGCGTACCTGGTCTCTGCCGAGAGCAAGACTTTGCTCACGTAGTACAGGGGCTTCTGGATGTCGTCATCTTTCCGAACGAGAACGGCACTGAGGGCGCTTTCGAGACTGAGAGGTATAGTTATGTTGGTTCGCCCAGTTCGGGTTTACTCAGGAGTGGAGGGTTGGAGAGATAGGACTTCAGCTGTTCGAATGCATATTGCTGGGTGTCCCCCCACTCGAAGCCTTTGGCTCCTCGGAGAGCCTTGAAGAAGGGAGGTGACTTCTCCCCGGATTTCGAGACGAAGCGGCCGATGGCCGCCAACCTCCCAATTAGGCGCTGAACCTCTTTAACAATTCTAGGTGGGGCCATGTCGATAATGGCCTGGATTTTCTCGGGGTTCGCTTCTATGCCGCACTGGCTGACGACGAACCCGAGGAATTTTCTGGAGGAGATGCCGAATGCGCACTTGGCGGGATTGAGCCTCATGTCATGTGACCGGAGGACACAAAATGCTTCTTCAAGGTCGTCCACATGGTCCTGACCGCACCGGCTTTTGATGAGCATATCTTTGATGTACACCTCCATGTTGCGACCGATCTGATTTTTGAAGACCCGGTTGACGAGTCTCTGGTAGGTGGCTCTGGCATTTTTGTGCCCGAAGGGCATAACCTAGTAACAATACAGACCTTGGTCGGTTACGAAGGAAGTCTTGGCGATGTCGGGGAGAAACATGTGGATTTGGTTATAGCCTGAAAATGCATCCATGAATGTCAGTAGCTCGTGACCCGACGTCGCGTCGATCAGGGTGTCGATGCTTGGGAGAGGGAAAGGGTCTTTTAGGCATGCCTTGTTGAGGTCTGTGAATTCTATGCAGATCCTCCAGCTTCCACTGGCCTTCTTCACCATTACGACGTTGGCCAGCCACTCCGGGTAGCTGACCTCCTGAATTAACCGAGCGGACAATAGTATGTCCACCTCCATCCTCAGAGCTTATTGCCTTCTCAGGGCAACTTCCACTGCTTCTGATGAATTGCATGGAGCCCAGGGCGACGCTCAGTCGGTGCATGATCAGATCTTCTGAAATCCCAGGCATCTCAGACGAGATCCAAGCGAAGAGGTTGAGTTACGGCGGACGTAATCAATCAGACTCAGCTTCAAGTCTGGGGACAAGGTGTGGCTCACACGGAAATGTTTTGATTTGTCATCTGCCTCGAATGAGAACTCTTCCAGCTCGTCCGCCGGTTCTGACTCCGGGTGGTCTCTCTCAGGAGGGAGCTCAACCGCATCGAGGGGAAATACCCCGCCCCCAACTGCGGTCATGTAGCACGATCATGCCGACTCCCGGTTGCCTCGGACGACCCCGACCCCGTGGTCAGTAAGGAACTTCAATTTCAGATGGTAAGCCGAGGGGACGGCCTGGAACAAACAGAGCCCGGGTCGGCCGAGGATTGCATTGTATGCTGCCTTGATGTGGACCACCATGAAATCCATCGACTCGGTTCAGAGGATGGGGGTCGTGCTTGCAGTTACATCTAGTGTCACAATCCCCTCATTTGTACGGGGACGCCCGAAAACTCGTGAAGGGTATAACCGGCTGGCTTAAGCTTTTCTCGGGGGAGTTTGAGGTTCTCGAATGCTTCTAAGAACAGGATATTAATCGAGCTGCCGTTGTCCACCACGATACGACGGACCTCGGAGTGGCCATGACAAGGCTGATGACGAGGGCATCGCAGTGCAGAGCCGGACGCCTTCGAGGTCATCCCCGGAGAAGGAGACCGCCCGTTGCTGAACCTGAGGGGTAGGATGGTCCCAAATAGAGTTGACCTCTCGGACGAAAGCCTTATGAGAGGTATTGGATTCCCCTCCCATGGGTCCACCATGGACGCATTGTAAGATAGCCGGTTCCCTGTCTCCTCGGGTTCAAGATCCCGCTCGGGCCACTGGCCAATCATCCGAGGAGGAGGTGAAGGCCTCGGGCTCCTCGGCTCCCTCCTGTCTTTGGGATTGGTTCGGGAAAACTCCCTCAGGTACCCCCATTAGATGAGGGCTTCGATCTCGTCTTTGAGGGCTCGAAAAGGATCTGTATCGTGCCCGGTGTCTCAGTGGAAGCGGCAGTAGAACCTTTGGTCTCGATTCTTGTCGTTATTGCTCTGTCGGGGAGGAAAGCAGATGATCCCTTTGTCCTCGATCTCCATCAAGATTGCTGAGACGTTCTGTCACGCCCCACTTCCCAAAAATACAGAATACGAGCACGTAACATTGGTCCAGCGAATGATTTTCATCGTCCATAAGCTGTTCAGGAATCTTTACAACATCTCACAAAATAATCAGAGTCGGAAGAGAAAGAGTCAACCACACATGCATAATTGAATCAATATACCAACAAAATTTACTTGAGACAAAATGTATTAATCTCAAATAAATCATATCTGAACAAGTCAAATATCGTGGGTCATACTGCCCAAACACAAAGAATCCAAGTAACAGATACATTGTTCAAAATGAGCAACAGGAAAGAAATGAAGATAACAAAAGCTCCAGCTAACTAGAACTTTAAATCACATACTCCATCGGGCAGCTGATCACCAAAATCTACAATTTGACAATTTGCAGGAAGAAGGAAGAAGAAAACAAGTACCCATCAATTGCAACTTACGAGCCATTTATAATGTAGGATACAAGTACATAAAAAGGGTAAACAAATAGCATGGAATAATGCATCAACAGTAATAACTAGCATGAATCTGTAAAACAAAGTCAACTAGCATGGTATACTAACAGTACAAATGAATATGTCAAATGCAGTGTCATATGGCAACTAACCATGTCCAGTAATAATAAGCTCATTATATCAGTGAATCAGGATAACAGTATAATAGTATCAGTCTAACAGTATCAGTTTAACAGTATCAGTCTTATGTACTTACAGTCGTGTGTGTATTATTAGCTAGATAGCACTTCATGCGCCCCAAAAATATAACACATGGTTGTTACAACAAACAGTTTCGCTTTTAGATTTCATAGTGGACCATAATGGGGCAGTGCACTCAGGTATCAGTAACAGTAGCAGTAATAGTAAAGTAACAGTAACAGTAGCAGAAAAGTAACAGTAACAGTAGCAGAAAAGTAATAGTAACAGTAACAGTATGGAACACTAGTTCCCTTCCAAGTACACGTTTCCATATTTTCCACTACTAGATCTTTTCTTAAGAAACCCCGGCTTGGTTACTTTTATTTTGGTCATCAACCAGGCATAAATGTGTACAAAATAGTGTCAAACTAACATGTTATAATCAGTATTAGGTTCAGGGAAACAAATAAACATGCATAGAGGATATACAGTCACATAAACAAGCAAAACAGTGTATGTTCATATTCAGGACAGCAAGACAGTACAGTGCTAAAATAGTGATTTTCATTACTACAGAAATCCAAATCTGAATCCGTCAAAGAATATGGAAAATAGACTTCCAAACAAATCCAACGATTATAAATAAGTCATATAGTAATTCACAAAATCATAACTCAAAACTGATTTGAATCCAGAAAACACGTTCAGACAGAAATCAGTAAAACGAATTCTCAGTCAGAAAAACAGCACTAAAACTCCTCAAATAAATCCTGGAAAAATCTGGGGCAATCCCCTATATGTCTAGTATCATAATATAAAGTTTCATAATATTCCAGTAAAATTAGTTCAGTCAACAAAAATCGAAAACCTCAACAAACGATAGTTTGGCAAATCTGGAATTCCCAACACTGCTGTACGAAAACTGTAATATCTCACAAACCGTGAAACAAAACCCAAATCAGCCTAAGGGAGATGAAAATAGAAAAAATAAAATAACTTTTATATTTCATAAATATTTTCCATACAGTAAAAGGAAATAAGGTGAAAATACGATTCTTTACAGAACAGCGAGCAAAATACAGCAAGTTAGCTTTCATAAACAAGCATGAAACGGCGTATAAAACTCATCAATAAAATCCACCAAAATTCTGGATAATCTCTAAATAGATATAGAATTACTGATCAAAGTTTCAGATCAAAATAATATAGTTAATAAAAGAATCAAAATAGTTTATCCCTCGAAAACAACAAGAAACGAAATCTGGAAACATAAGTACACCTCTGTAGTAAAATAGCCATAACTTACTCATACGAAAATGAAATCAATCGAGGTAAGAGCGGTTGGAAAGAAGACAGATTTCTCTAAAATTCATGTCAAATACAAAAATTAAGAATTCTGACCTTAATATGGTCTAAAATGCAATTCAAAACTGATCATCGACAATTTACAGATTTCTCTCTAACAACAAAACAAACATAAATCATACGAAACTTGTTCCAATCACAATCAAACTTGGTATAGAGTCTACTAAGTGTCCAATCATCATAATATAGGGTATATAACATATTTACAACCATCATATCACATAGATCTCACATAATTTCACCTAATTATCTCACATATATGAATAGATCAAGAACGGTCAAACCTAGATGTTTTCATATCGATTTTGTGTCGTGAGGCAACTATGGTCAAATAGCACAATAGAGACAAAACCCATAAAATATAATACACAAACAAGTTGTCTCTAGAACCCAACTACACTATAAGCGGTATTTTTGACTTGTATCATACAAAGGAATTTGAGTACAAGTTACTTGCCTGGAAAACGACTAATCCAACAGAAGAGAAAGAGAATAACGGGAACGGATTCCAGGCACGAACGATCGAATACGAACAAGATGCACAAGACGATCACGATCGCAATCACGAACACAATGCATAGATCTTGATGATCAAGAGGATGACCAAGATGATGAAGATCAAGATATTCGACGGCTAGATCAAGAGATCAAGATCATATCAGATTGGACGGCTCTGATCGAAGATCAAGATCATGATGATGGTCACGATCGCGATGATCAAGGGAGATCTGATGGTCGATATCAAGTATCTTGATGATGATGATGATGATCGGATCATATTGACGATCGGACGGTCCACAATCAAAGAGATCGAGATGAGATGTGATGAAGATGATCGGACGGCCCACAATGGACTCAAACAAAACTCTAAGAACAACTCATGATCACAACAAATCAACAGCAACCCAAGATGGATGCGGCTCGACGGAAGCAACACAGGGAAGCTGCACCAGCTACTCTGACGGCGGGACAGTAACGGTGGCGGCGCGCTCAGGGCGGTGCAGTGGTGGCCGCAGGTGGCTGCAATGGTGGAGGACAGGCCAGGGAAGTCCGCTGGACTGGCTCGCTACTGGTCGCGACATCGGGAGGGTAGGCCAGTGCAAGCGGTGCGCTGTCGTGTCACTACTGCATCACGGAGAGGCCGCAGCTTGCGATGAAGCAAAAGGGAGAGGGGGCCGGGAGAGCAGGAGACGCCGGTAGGGAGACAACACCGGGAGTAGGCTACTGCAGGGGCTTCGCGAAGAGGAAGAGGAGGCAGGGAGGAGTGGACGGGAAAGGGAACCAGGGAGAAGGGTGAGCAGGGGGTGCAAGGCGGCGCTCGGGGAGACGAAGCAGCTGACGGACGAACAGGTTGAAGATGGCGGCTCGGAGATGAACAGTCAAGAATATGTATATAGGTTAATATATATATATCTTGGGTAAAAGAATATTAGGGTTAGGGTGAGTAAGAGAGACGGCTGACAGGTGGGAGGTGCAATCGGGTGTGGGGTTAATGCTGAACGGGTCTGGGTGTTATTAAAATAGGGTAGAAGTGGGTTTCGGGTGTAAGGGTTATTGGGTAATAGGTTTTAATAAAATGGGTTTTGGGTTTAATAAACAATGGGTAAAATCCAATAGGGTTGAATAAATGGGTATGTATATTAAATGGGTTTAAAATAGGATATAGGGTTTAAAATCTATTTGAAAATAATTATAAAAATCTTAGATAATTTAGAGTACTTTCAGGCTAATAATAATAATAATAATAATAATAATAATAATAGCAACAACAGTAACAATAATAATAATAGGAATCAAGATCATAGTAAATAGTTACAAATGAAGTTATTGATTGAAAAAATAGATTTTAATGGAAGATCCAACAATACATTTTGACAAAATAATTTGAAAACCGAAAAAATAATTTACAAAAATTTTAAATATAGAAAATACATTTTTGGGAAAATAGGGGTTACAAATCCTACCCACCTTACAACAAAATTTCGTCCTCGAAATTTGCTTAGGCGGTACATAGGACAGGGTAAAAGCAAACTGGGGAAGGGTAACAAAACAAAGGATTAAAGAGAAAGGAACAAAGACGTGGCAACACCAGGATAAGAAGGAAAATGGATAGCAATAAAGTCAAATGGAATGCATGAAAGAGAATAAACAGTATCAAAAGGAAAGAAACAACACAAGATAACAAAGCAATAAGGGAGTAGGTAGAATTGGAATCAAAGAGAGAATGAACAAGGAAGAATTGAATCAAATAATGAAGGGGTGCATGATGGCAAAATGGAATGCAAGAGAGAAGTAACCGGTATCAAAAATGAAGAAGAAACAACACAAGACTTGCCAGATAACAAAGCAAAGGGATGAAGAAATAGATAGAGCTGGAACTAGAGGAAGGAGGAACAAGGAAGAGATGAACCAAGAATTCAACGGATGAAGATGAATACAAGGAATAGAGAAGCAAACAATGCAGGGAATAGAGAGAAGCAAACTATACAAAGGAGAAGAATTACAAGAGGATCCTGGGACCTGTGGGTTATAGGCCCACCACGCTTCTGCTGCGCCACTCTGATAGTGAAGTTCCAAACTGCAGACATGTCATTGTAGACCACGTGACACCAAGCGACGATCCGAGTAGGAAGAAAAGAATGAGACACCAAAATAAAATTGGGCTTTAGATGATGGCTTTAATTTAAATAATTAGGTCAAAACTAATGGGCATTAACAAAAATAATATTAATAATGCAAAAATCAACACATATTAATAATAAAATAATAATAACAAAAATAATAAATATAATAATAACAATAACAATCATCATAACCATACTGGTAAAAATAATAATAATAAAAAAAATAAAAATATTAGCAATACTGGTAAGAATAATAGTCCAAGACAAAATATAATTTGAGGTTCATCATTTTTGTGAAAGTAATTCAATATTAACAACAAAAATAAAATAGTAAAAAAACAATAATAATAATAATAATAATAATAATAATAATAATAATAATAGTAATAACAATAATAATAATAATACAAATAATAATAAGGAAAACAATAATAATAATAGTAAAAATTTCTTGATGTGGGTTCGCCTCATTAATATCCATCTGTAGACTTGCCTTCTCGACTCAAGTTGCAGGTTTGCCTCCACGACATCAGGTTGCAGGTTGCCATCTGGATATTCGGTTGCACATTTTGTCTCCCCGATATCCAGTTGCAATTTGCCTCCATTGACGTCTAGTTGCAGGTTTGCCATCTCGATATCCAGTTGCAACAAACCGATGAATGAGATGGTGCAATCTTCCACACATACTTAGATATTCATTGCTCAATTTAAGTACGAAGTTACGTTTTGAAATTTGTGATATTAAAATAAACAATTATTCGAAATAACAAAATTTCTGTTTTAGAAAACAATTTTATAGAAGATCTAAAATATAACAAATAATAATCGAAATACACAAAATATTCGGAATATATATATATATATATATATATATATATATATATATATAAAGAAAATATAATCAGCAGAAGAATGAATTTTATACTCAATAAAGAGTCAACAATGGAGGACGACTACAAGGGAAGAAAGAAAATAAGAAATCAAATAATTGAATATGAAGGAAGAGGAACAAGGGGGAACAAGCAAAATTTGAGGAGGATAGGGCAAAATGAATCAATAAAAGAGGATGAATGCAACGCACAGAAAGCAATGAATGACACACGAATTGAAATAAGAGGGAATCAACGAGGCAAACAAAAATAAGAGATTGCTCGCACCGGAATCAAAAGAATATGGGTAAAGAAAGAACGAAACTATACCCAATAAAGAATCAACAGATGAGAACGACTAAAAGAGATGGAAGATACAAGGAATCAAGGAAATCGAATAAGAAGAAATCAAATGAATGGAATAAGACTAGTATTAGATCAAGTTGATAATGATTCATTCATATATGCATGGTTGGTGGAATGTTGAGCCGATCTCAGTTCGAGCCAAGCTTATCTAATATATTAGGCAACTAATACATTATCCAAACCTGGGCTCTGATACCACTAAAAAACTTGTCACGCCTCGCTTCCCAAAAATACAGAATACGAGCACGTAACATTGGTCCAGCGAATGATTTTTATTATCCATAAGCTGTTTAGGAATCTTTACAACATCTCACAAAATAATCAGAGTTTGAAGCGAAAGAGTCAACCACACATGCATAACTGAATCAATATACCAACAAAATTTACTTGAAACAAAATGTATTAATCTCAAATAAATCAGATCTGAACAAGTCAAATATCGTGGGTCATACTGCCCAAACACAAAGAATCCAAGTAACAGATACATTGTTCAAAATAAGCAACAGGAAAGAAATGAAGATAGCAAAAGCTCTAGCCAACTAGAATTTTAGATCACATACTCCATCGAGCAGCTGAACACCAAAATATGCAATTTAACAATTTACAGGAAGAAGGAAGAAGAAAATAAGTACCCGTCAATTGCAAGTTACGGGCCACCTATAATGTAGGATACAAATACATGAAAAGGGTAAACAAATAGTATGGAATAATGCATCAACAGTAATAACTAGCATGAATCAGTAAAACAAAGTCAACTAGTATGGTATACTAATAGTACAAATGAATTTGTCAAATGCAGTATCATATGACAACTAACCATGTCCAGTAACAATAAGCTCAGTATATCAATGAATCGAGATAACAGTATAACAGTATCAGTTCAACAGTATCAGTCTAACACTATTAGTCTTATGTACTTACAGTCTTGTGTGTATGACTATCTAGATAGCACTTTATGCGCCCCAAAAACATAATACATGGTTGTTACAACAAACAGTTTCGCTTTTAGATCTCATAGTGGACCATAATAGGGCATTGTACTCAAGTATCAAAAACAATAGCAGTAGCAGAAAAGTAACAGTAACAGTAGAAGAAAAGTAACAGTAACAGTAGCAGTATGGAACACTAGTTCCCTTCCAAGTACACGTTTCCATATTTTCCACTACTAGATGTTCCCTTAAGAAATCTCGGCTTGGTTACTTTTATTATGGTCATAAACTAGGCATGAATGTGTACGAAATAGTATCAAACTAACATGGTATAATCAGTATTAGGTTCAAGGAAACAAATAAACTTGCATAGAGGATATACAGTCACATAAACGAGCAAAACAATATATGTTCATATTCAGGATAGCAAGACAGTACAGTGCTAAAACAGTGATTTCCGTTACTACAGAAATTCAAATCTGAATCCATCAAAGAATCTGGAAAATAGACTTCCCCGCAAATCTAACGATTATAAATAAGTCATATAGTAATTCACAAAATCATAACTCAAAACTGATTTGAATCCAAAAAACACGTTCAGCCAGAAATCAGTAAAACGAATTCTCAGTCAGAAAAACTGCACTAAAACTCCTCAAATAAATCCAAGAAAAATCTGGGGTAATCCCCTTATGTCTAGTATCATAATATAAAGTTTCATAATATTCTAGTAAAATTAGTTCAGTCAACAAAAATCGGAAACCTCAAGAAACGATAGTTTGGCAAATCTGGAATTCCCAACACTGCTGTACGAAAACTGTAATATCTCACAAACCGTGAAACGAAATCCAAATCCGCCAAAGGAAGATGAAAATAGACAAAATAATCTAACTTTCATATTTCATAAATATTTTTCATACAGTAAAAGGAAATAGGGTGAAAATACGATTCTTTACAGAATAGCGAGCAAAATACAGCAAGTATAGCTTTCATAAATAAGCATGAAACGGCATATATAACTCATCAAAAAAATTCACCAAAATTATGGGTAAACCCTAGATAGATATAGAATTACTGACCAAAGTTTCAGATCAAAATAATATAGTTAACATAAGAATCAAAATAGTTTATCCCACGAAAATAACAAGAAACGAAATCTGGAAACATAAGTACACCTCTGTAGTAAAACAGCCAAAACTCACTCAGAAGAAAACGAAATCAATCAAGATCAGAGGGGTTGGAAAGAAGACAGATTTCTCTAAAATTCATGTCAAATATAAAAATTAAGTATTCTGACCTTAATATGGTCTAAAATGCAATTCAAAACTGATCATCGACAATTTACAGATTTCTCTCTAACAACAAAACCAACATAAATTATACGAAACTTATTCCAATCACAATCAAACATGGTATAGAGTCTACTAAGTGTCCAAACATCATGATATAGAGTATATAACATATTCACAACCATCATATCACATAGATCTCATCAAACACATAATTTCACCTAATTATCTCATATATATGAATAGATCAAGAATGGTCAAACCTAGTTGTTTTCATGTCGATTTTGTGTCGTGAGGCAACTATGGTCAAATAGCACAATAGAGACAAAACCCATCAAAGATAATACACACACGAGTTGTCTCTAGAACCCAACTACACTATAAGCGGTATTTTTGACTTGTATCATACAAAGAAATTTGAGTACAAGTTACTTACCTGGAAGACAATGAATCCAACGGAAGAGAAAAAGAATAATGGAAACGAATTCCATGCACAAACTCAAACAACGAACGATCGAATACGAACAAGATGCACAAGACGATCACGATCGCAATTACGAACACAAAGCACAGATCTCAATGATCAAGAGGATGACCAAGATGATGAAGATCAAGAGATTTGACGGCTAGATCAAGAGATCAAGATCATATCAGATCAGACGGCTCTGTTCGAAGATCAAGATCAAGATCAAGATGATGGTCACGATCGCGATGATCAAGGGAGATCCGATGGTCGAGATCAAGTATCTTGATGATGATGATGATGATTGGATCATATCGATGATCGGACGGTCCACAATCAAAGAGATCGAGATGATATGTGATGAAGATGATCGGACGGCCCACAATGCACTCAAACAAAACTCCAAGAACAGCCCATGATCACAACAAATCAACAGCAACCCAAGATGGCTCCGGCTCGACGGAAGCAATGCAGGGAAGCTGCACCGGCTACTCCGACGGCGGGACAGCGACGGCGGCGGTGCGCTCAGGGTGGTGCGGTGGTGGCCGCAGGTGGCTGCAATGGTGGAGGACAGGCCGAGGGGGTCTGCTGGACTGGCTCGCTACTGGTCGCAACACCAGGAGGGTAGGCCAGTGCAGGCAGCGCACTGTCGCGTCGCTGCTACGTCGCGGAGAGGCCGCAGCTGACGACAGAGCAAAAGGGAGAGGGGGCTGGGAGAGCAGGAGACGCCGGTAGGGAGACAGCACCGGGTGTAGGCTGCTACGAGGGCTTCGCAACGAGGAAGAGGCAGGGTGGAGTGGACAGGAGAGGGAACCAGGGAGAAAGGTGAGCAGGGGGTGCAAGGCGGTGCTCAGGGAGACGAAGCGACTGACAAAAAATAGGGGAGACGAACAGATTGAAGATGGCAGCTCGGAGATGAACAGTCAAGAATATGTATATGGGTTGATATATATATCTTGGGTAAAAGAATATTAGGGTTAGGGTGAGTAAGAGAGACGGCTGACAGGTGCGAGGTGCAATCGGGTGTGGGGTTAATGCTGAACGGGTCTAGGTGCTATTAAAACAGGGTAGAAGTGGGTTTCGGGTGTAAGGGTTATTGGGTAATAGGTTTTAATAAAATGGGTTTTGGGTTTAACAAACAATGGGTAAAATCCAATAGGGTTGAATAAATGGGTATGTATATTAAATGGGTTTAAAATAGGATATAGGGTTTAAAATGCATTTGAAAATAATTATAAAAATCTTAGATAATTTAGACTACTTTCAGGCTAATAATAATAATAAAAATAATAATAGCAACAACAGTAACAATAATAATAATAGGAATCAAGATCATAGTAAATAGTTACAAATGAAGTTATTGATCGAAAAAAATAGATTTTATTGGAAGATCCAACAATACATTTTGACAAAAGAATTTGAAAACCGAAAAAATAATTTACAAAAATTTTAAATACAAAAAATACATTTTTGGGGAAAACAGGGGTTACACGTTCTGCGTCAGGGGCGTATATCTCTCGAATCGGGGGACCAGGGGGGCCCTCTTGAGACCAACCGCTTCATTCACGGATCTCTTGAAGGGCTCAGCATCATCGACCTTACGCTTCCCCTTAGCAATGGCTTCTTTGGCGCCCTCGAGATTGAGAGCCTCCTCGGCTCGAATATACTTCTCGTCCCTATTGATTAGGTTGGGGAAGTCCATGGGTGGCTTCTTGGCTAAGGAAGCCTTGAGCTGGCCGTAATGGACATTGTGTCAGAAGGCTGCGGAAGCGACCCCTGCGTCGAGGGAGGAAACTGACCTTGCCTTGGTGGTAAATCTTCGAACGAACTCACGGAGGGATTCCCCATCCTTCTGTTTGAGGTCCAGAAGGGAAGAGCTCGTCTTCTCGACCTTCTTGCTGGTTACGAAGTGTGCTAGGAAGCCCACCTCCAGTTGCTCAAAAGAGAAGACCGAACTATGGGTAAGTTTGGAGAACCATTTCCAAGCCGGGCCACGAAGGGTAGCAGGGAAGGCGCGGCAGAGGAGGGGATCCGCAGCGCTGTGAATCATCATGAGGGTCTTAAATCCCTCCATGTGATCAGCAGGAATACCCTCGCTATTATTGTTTTCGAATTGAGGAGGCCTAAAGTTCCGAGGGACCTCGGTTTCCAGGATTTTGGGGGGGGGGATGGGGGTCCAGTCTACCGATGACCGCGACCCGGTACCGATCCTCCCTTGTCGAGATGGGCGAGGCGGTTCTCCATCTCCTATAAATGGAGAAGGATGGTGTCTACCTGTTCCTGGGGGCGGGCCGATCCACGGGATTCTCCGCCTCCTACTCCTGACTGTGGGTGAAAGCTGTTGCGAACCTCAATGGTCTGGCCACCTCGGATGGCTTGGAGGATCTCGTCCCGGAAATTTTGGAACTCGACCCTTGTAACGGGAGCTTGACCCACAGGTCCACAGGGCAAGCGGATGTGTTCCTGAATCGCGTGCCTGGGACGGCCGTCGGTGATGGTTCGAGACCGAGTTGGAAGCGGCCTCTGCCCTAGTCCAGCTGGCCTGCCAATCTGAGATGACGCGGTATAGATCAGTCGCATTTGACGGTCTGGGTGCGCCGTTTACCCGAGGATGGTTGGAACCCTGGGCATCTGCACGTCTGGTATGTGGAGGGTCCGGATGTCTTACTGAGGTGATGGCCCTTCTGGCTTTGGAAGCCATAGAAGAGCTCAGATGCAAGGTGACGTCCCTGATCGGGCTCAATCTGTCGACAGTACTAAGAGGCTTTCCCACAGATGGCTCCAACCTGATGCAGTTTATGTGGGGGAAACATGTGTGAGTTCTTGTAATTTGTGAAATGGAAACCGTTAGTACTGGCGTCGGTCTGACCCCGGGGAGTGGGAGCGGCTCGGAAGTAGGAGCGGAGAGGTAAAGGCAGGGTACTCGGCTTGGATACAGCATTTTGGCTCGGCTTGATCTTCTGTACCTGCACACTGCCTAGAAACACCGGGAGAAGTCCCGGCGATAGGCCCTCCGACGATCTAGTCAGTCACTGAGAATGATACTGAGCAGCTAGGGTTCAGGTGGAAAGAGAGAGAGATTACCTTCTGCAGTGAGGAGGGGGTCTGGTATTTATAGGTAGAGGCAAATGGGTCTGGGACCTAAGCGGGTCGGGTCGGACCCGTTTGCCTGTGGGCCTGCGGTGGTAAGGGCCCGTTGGACTTCTGTTGACCTGATGATCAGGGAAGAGCGGGTATTGAGGAGATCTGATGGCCCAGGTAGGGCCACGTCATCTAACCCATATCAGTACTCTAACTCTAAGCTCATTGCGAATTTCTCGGCAAACACAGCTCTTGCCTTAAACGAAATGCCTCTACACGACACTCCGACCCCGAGGCATACGCTTGCTGACACTCTTCTCAGGGCTCGGACCTTGTCCCTCGGTGACTCGATTTTACCCCGGAAGGATCCCAATGCCATCGCAACAAATGGGTCTTTACGCCAGTGCATTTTTCCTATAAGTTATCTACTCTTCGAAGTCGACCGAAAACTTGACCCCAAGAGTGGGAGGGGGTGTGATACGAGTGAAAATAGTGGCTAATCCCCACCATTCAATCCCAGCACGGATTAACAAGGTAGAATAGGGGGGGGATATAAGGCCTTTCATAGGCCCACCAACGCAGTTCGACCCACCAACGAAGGTTTAATCAGTTGTCTATGGTCAGTAATCAAATCCCCAAAAATCGGGAGATTAACTGCTCCTTAATCAACGGAATCTAATTAGGCAGCAAGGGATTTTTCCATACAGATCCCCTGTAACACCTCGAATTTGTAAAATATCAAAAATACCTATTTTTATATATTTGGAGTGGTGAAAATTATTTTTGATGTATTTTATTTAAATATTGATATTGGTATGGATATTTGTGGTAGATTGGTATTATTGATATATTGGAGCCATGAATTGAGATTTTATGTGAATAAATATTGTTTATTTTATTTTATAATTTTGAAGGATTATTACGAGGTAGTTTTAATGTATTTTGTATTGTTGGTATTATTAAAGTAGAGATTTGGGGCTTATTTGAAATATATTGATACTTGGGGGGCTTATATGAAATATTCCCTCATATTAATTATTTATCTAATTATTTATTTACTTACTTTTTACAAACCACCCCCCCCTCCCTTCTTCCTTCTCCTTTTTCTCCCCCATTCCTTTCCCCAACCGTAAAAGGAAAGAAAAACCCCCACCCCGAACCCACTTCGGTTATCTCTCTCCCCGCTCAATCCACTTCATTTCTTCGTCATTTTCAAATTAAATCGAGGGATAGACTAATTGGAGGGTCCTCTGCATCGTGGTGGCATCGGATTTTCGAAAGGATTTCGAAAAGGTAAACCCTAGATTTTATTATTGTTTGAAATTTAGTGTGGTTGATTTTTATTGAGTAGGAATATTATGGTAGGGAGATTAGAAGATGTTGGGAATAGTAGAGGCGAGGAATTAGCAAATTCTTGGAGATTTTACAAGTTGCTAATAGATTAGGGTTTGGGTTATAAAAGGGGAGTAAATATATGAGAATTTGTCTCTTTCATAGCAGTAGAAATTCTTGTTAAGCTATTAGAATAATTTAGAGATGATTTTAGTAATTGTTAAGAAATAAAAATCTCGTAGGACTTCGAATAACACGTGCATCGCACGTATGCATCCCAGACGTTCAATAAAATGCGTGTGTGATATTAAGATTAGTGTTATTATTTTTCTGTGGCTGGTTTGGATGTTTTGAGCCTTAATTGCTTTGAAATTTGGTAATAGGTGATGTTAGCGATTTCGGATGCGTGACAGAGTGTTTCGAGTCGTCACGAGATCTCAAGTGAGTATGATGTTTTTATTTCATGTGCATAATGTGCTATGATAATTTTAAAATATGGTTTGGTGTGTGTGACGTGTGATCTCATGACTAATGTGATAAGATGGGAAGCATGGTGTGTGTAGATTTATATGATATGTAAAATATGATATGTCAATGTGATGTGATAACATGATGAAATGATGATATGGTGTAGGTGTTATGCAGGTGATAAATTGGAAATTTTATGTGATAATGTGATGCGAAATTGATATGATGTGTGTGTGACGTGTGGGTGATAAATGAGAATTTTATACGATAATCGATGAGATGGATGGTTTGTGTATGCTTATGAATTTAATGGAGTTATATGCATTTATGTTCTATTATAAAGGTGTATACCGAGATATATTATAAAGGAGTTATGCAGAGATATGTTATAAAGGAGATATATATATATATATATATATATATATATATATATATATGGAGAAATATTATAAAGAAATATATGGAGATATATTATAAAGGAGTTATATTGTAAAGGAGTTATTTTATAAATGAGTTATATTGTAAAGGAGATATATTATAAAGGAGTTATATTGTAAAGGAGTTATTTTATAAAGGAGTTATATTGTAAAGGAGTTATTTTATAAAGGAGATATATATATGTATTTAAAGGAGATAATTTAATATTGCAGTGCCGCACAATCTCCCAGGGGTTTGGGCTAAACCCCACAGACCCGGGATACACCCGGGAACAGGAGTTATATTTATATTGCCCCAAATTTTATATTTAGGGATAAGAAGTTATATATTGCCCCAAATTATATTTGGGGATCAGGAGTTTCCCTCGCTGGTATAGGGCCAGGAGGAAGACGTAGCCTCGGACGTGTAAGACTCAGTGTGAGCATCGATCCACGTGTTATATTTTATTTTTGACTAGCCTTCTGGCTTTAGTCTTGGTTGGACAAGCGCGCAACCGTACTTTCAATCCAGCCCACAAATGATAGATACTTAGGACACCTGGATCTGGGTGATATGATGGGTTAGCGGGATTGAAATGTACGGGAGGGGAGGCACAGAGATCCCTGTGTTGTATAAGGAGGTCAGTTGTGTGGGCACCGAAAAGGAGAAAAATATAAAGGTGTATATGTGTATCGAAAGAATATATGTATATGTAAAGATATTGATGATATGCTATCTTACGGAGACTGTTTATATTAAGGGAGGTATGAATGTGTTACAGGAGAGAGATATATAAAGGTATTGACAATACCTATATGGTTGAAGTTATGTTTATAAAAGCTGAGGTATGAATATAGTTGTATAACCATAGAGTTGGAGTAATATAATTATCGTATTTGGATCGAGTTGTGTATTCGCAGGTATGATATTAATAATGTGTATGTGTATGTGTAATCGATGGAGTTATACACGTTTATGTTGTTGAATTTTTATGGCGTTACTTATAAAGCTTTATTGTCTAAATGAAAGAAACATGAACAGAGGAGAGATGCGTAAAGTAATGGGAGTTGTATTATGAGGTGTAATTACCAAGTACAAGAAGTTATATTATAAGATGTGAATGAGTTAATTACATAAAATATGACTTGAAACAAGCTGGTATGCCTTGGAATTGTGACTAGGAACTACCCGCCTACTATTTCGGAGGAAATAGTGGGAACTACCTGCCTAGGCCCAATTTTCAGGATGAATGGGTGAGTTGTTGATATGATGTCGGTATTTCGGGTTGGAAATAAAAGAGAAGTAAATTGAAATATGTGTTATAAGGAAAAATGAAAGTAAGTTATAAACATGATGAGTTTGATGATGGATATGATGATGTATTGAGAGTGTAAAGAAGATAGTTGTAATGTATGATGAGAGTAAAGGTGATGTATTGCGAGATGTGATGATATGTGTTATAAGAAATAAATGAATGCGGTGTTATGTAATATGAAAATGAGAAAGAAAGTGTTTATGAATGAAAATGAGTATGAAAGAATACGAGTCGTGAGTTCGTAGATGCAAATGCATGGCAAATGAAGTGCATGGCTAAATAAGTATGAAGAAAAGTGGCAGTGACCTTATGTGATTATTTATGAAAATAAAGAAATGATGAGGTGATGGTAATTATGAAAAGATGAGTATTTGTGTTGGAGATTTCAAAATGAAAAGTAATGGAGTGTGAATTGAAGAAGTTGTATATATATATATATATATATATATATATATATATATATATAGTTATAGTTATATATTAATATGATGCATTTAGTGAAGGGTGTGAAGTGTGAATAC